>JAODAL010070701.1:0-15823 GCA_025379985.1 Phyllomedusa bahiana | reverse complement strand
AGCTTCCCTATTGTCTCGCCTTATCTACCGTGTCCGATCCCGCTTCCTCTTTTGACCAAGAATCTCTGCCGCCTGCCCTGACCACCTCCCGTCCACGACCACAACCTAGCTCCCTTTGCCCTGACCTTCTCCCGCCCCTGACTAGGTTCCCCTGACGATTTTTGCACCACGCTATACTTCGGTGCCCCCGAAGCAATCACGCAGGTAACGACTGGTAGACTCCCCCCGCAGAAAGGGTCCATCCCGCTTTGGGGGGCTCTGGTAAAACCGGGGCCCACTTAAAATTCCGTTCCCTGGCGTGGCTTACACCATCGCTTGTGTGTTCCAGTGATCCAAATTTCGCGTCCGGAAACCGTAACAAACAGTATGTTTTAGTACATGTGTGTTGTGGAATGCTGGCACTTGTAGTTTCACAACAACAATTACCAGTATTTAACACCACACAGGTACTAATAACATAGGGAATGATTAGTACATGTGTTTAACATGCGACTGTGGAACATGAAACTTCAAGTACGATGATGCCACCACAGCGCCTTAAACACATGTACTAATTGTTACCCCTACACGTATTACAGGTATGATTTGGCATGATCGCTCTTGTCATTACAGGTAACCTGCCAGTTACTTTATTCTGCCCCAACCCCGGGCAGCATGACATAGCTGCAGATTACCTGCTCCAAACCATGGGGGTTTTTACCCCGATATGTTGCAGCATTCCCAGGAAGAACATTCAGTGAAGTTGTTCTGGATACGGAGAGAAGCCGCTGTGCCCGGGATAAGAGTCCAATGTGCGTCTTCTCTCCATCCCCTCTGCTTAACTGACATCTCTCTCCCTATAGACAAATTGTGAGAGCGGTCGGTTAAAGGGGTTTTGCCACCATGTAATGTTGACGTGGGAACCTCCAAAATGGGTATTTAATCACTTTTCTAAATATATGTGATTACAAAAAGTGAAGACTCTGAGAGCTACAGCATTTCTAAATCCCCCTTAGTTACCTGAAAGCTTCCACTAGACACGACCCAGGCGCTGACAGGCCGCGCTTGCGTGAAACACTTCTTATCTGATGACAGGCAAAATGAATGAGCTTTTAAGGCACCGGGTAGAAAGTGGAGTCTATGGGGCTGTGTCTTACTGTATTGAGAATCCACTGTTGTACTGTTTATTATTTCACTTAAGTTTTGAGACCCTTATTCCTCACTCCTTACTCACCCCCTCCCTCTCAGCCGTGCAGCCTTCATGACTCAGCGTGATTTGATGACATTCTCCCTGTGCTGATAATGAAGGTAAGAAACTTGCGTCCTGGCAAATCCCCTTTAAGCTGAGGGCGTATATCAGACTCTTCTCCCGGGCACAGGGGCTTCTCTCACCGTATTCGACACAACATCATTGGATGTTTTACCTGAGAATGCAGCAACGTATCAAGGTAAAACCCACATGGTGGGCCTGGATAACTTGCAGCTATTTCTTGCTGCCCATCATTTGGGCAGCATAAAGTAGCTGACAGGTTACCTTTAAACTACAAGTGCAATCATGCCATGAATGGTGCGGATTTGTGTAAAGAGTAAAGGGCCTAATGTATGAAAACTGTCTAATTGTAAGACTTTCTTTGTTACCCATAGCAACTAATCAGAAACTCCCCTTTTAGTTTTTTCAGTAAACTATAAAAAATTTAAGTGGAGCTCTGATTGGTTGCAAGTTGAACCTAAAAATCGTCTTACACCTAGACAGTTTTCATACATGAAGCCCTAAGTTTTTTATGGTCACTGGTTGAGATTAGGTTTATATTTTTATTTAAAAAAAATAACAAAAATTTACAATAAGCAACCATTCCGCCCCCCAAAAAAATTAGGTTTTCAATTTTAAAAAAACAAGCACAACATGGATTTAAAAAAAAAATAAAAATAAATAGTTTTAATACAGGCAATATAATAACGATAAAGAACAAGCAGGTGTGTATGTGATAGTGTCGCAAACCAGATCAGAGTGTGGGTGCTTACTGGAAAAACCTATGGGCCCGAAATCCAAATGTACAGAGAGTCCACATCACACCTTCTGGTATTTGTGGAAAGGTAATGTCTATTAACAATACCTCACATCATGGATAAAGTGATATACAGCTCTTCTTAGGAAATAATCTCATGGTCCAACCTTTCGGTTATACTGGCCTTTATCCCGAGGGACCCGAGTCGTGGGTGTGAGGAGCAAGGAGCAGGAGTCCTCCATTAGCCAAGAGGGAATCCACAAATCTTTGACCCTGGAGGCCTTGGAGCGTACATAAGAAGATCCATCGCTCCTGGAATGACTGTTAAGCACCGAGACTGTCAAAGTGACAAGGCAATTTAAAAATTTGAAAACAAATTCAGCAGTAATCTATATGTAAACTGAAACTATGTCCCCAAGAATTACAACTTCTCCCGCATAAATCAAGACCTCATAAACCTGTGTCATTGAAAAAATAAAAAGGTTACGACTGTTGAAACACAAAAAATAAAAAATGTGCAAGTCAATAAGGACTTTTCAGACCTGGGGCCTAAGGGGTTAATCGGTTTCTGTTTCATTATAATGGATGCACCCAATACTTGCAGATAATCGTCTTCTTTCCTAAAACACAAATTATAAAATAATAATTAATATGTAAAAATAAAGTTCTGTTAAACATATATACACACATTCAGGGAAATATACAAATCATATTTTTCATACCATCAGAGCACCGCTATACACCTGATGGTTTATAAGTACGCGCTGGCCAGTGCATAATACTAAAGCAATCCAGCCCCACCCCCACTCACTTAAACCTCCACCCAGAGAATATGATGTATAATTATGTGAATCAATGAGTTCTATGATTTTACCGTTTTTGCGAGGCATACTTCCAGAGCATTAAAGTATAATTATGCAAAGAAATACCCCCTGCAAATACGTTGTGTGAACACCTCCTTAGTTGTTTGATGTTGCTGGAAGACCGCATCATTATGCATCAAGGGATTCAGTTTTTAAAACTGATAGTTGCCTATTATAAACCCTAGGTGCATCTAAAGTAGAAAAAATACAGAACAGATAAACTTATATTTGTACATACATACAAAATAAAAGTACATAGAAAAATACAGACATACAGCTGAAACCAGACGTTTCCATACACTATATAAAAAGACACATATGAATGCTTTTTTTACTATAAAACATGAAATCAGAATTAACTTTACCCGTTTTAAGTCAATTAGGATTACCAAAATTATTTATATTTGCCAAATGCGAGAATAATGAGAGAGAGATAATTTTTAAGGGCATTTTTATTACTTTCTGCAAAGTCAAAAGATAAAACATACATTTCATTAGTATTTGGTAACATTGCCCATAAAGTGTATGACTTGGATCAAACATTTTGGATATCCTTTCACAAGCTTCTCACAATAGTTGGTAGGAATTTTGGCCCATTCCTCCTGACAGAACTGGTATAACTGAGCCATGATTTTAGGTCACCTTTCTCGCACCTTTTTCAGTTTTGCCCATAAATTTCCAATAGGATTGAGATCAGAGCTTTGTGATGGCCACTCCAAAACATTGACTTAGTTATCCTTAAGCCACTTTGTAACCAGTTTGACAGTATGCTTCGGGTCACTGTCCATTTGGAAGACCCATTTCTGCCCAAGCTTTAACTTCCTGGCTGATGTCTTGAGATGTTGCTTCAGTATTTCCACATAATCTTCTTTCCTCATGCTGCCATCCATTTTGTGAATTACAGCAGTCCCTCCTGCAGCAACACAACCCCACAACAAGTTGCTGCACCCCCGTGTTTCACAGTTGGGATGGTGTTCAAGCTTAGCCCTTTTTCCTCCAAAAGCATTGATGGTCATTATGGTGAAACAGTTTTGTCAGACCACAGGACATGTCTCCAAAAATGTTCCTGTGTGGATTTGAAAACATTAATCTTGCTTTTATACGTTTCTTATGAAGTAATGGCTTTTTCCTGGCAGAGTGGCCTTTCAGCCCATGTTGATACAGTAGCCATTTCACTGTGGATAATGACACAATCTTACTAGCTTCCGCCAGCATCTTCACAAGGTGTTTTGCTTTTGTTCTTGGGTTGATATGCACATGTCGGACCAAATCACGCTCAACTCTGAGACACAGAACCTGTTTCTTTCCTGGTCATTCCCATTTAATTGTTTGAACAGATGAACGAGGCACCTTCAGGTATCTGGAAATTGCACCCATGGATGATCCAGACTTGTGAAAGTCCACAATTCTCTTTGTGATATCTTGGCTGATTTCTTCAGACTTTCCCATGATGTTACACACAGAAGCAGTGTGTTTCTGGCCTGCATTAAAATACATCCACAGCTGTGTCTCTAATTAACTCAGATGTTGCCAATAAACCTATCAGAAGCTTCCAAAAACATGACATCATCATATGGGCTGTCCCAAATTATTTAAAGGCATGGTAATACTAATGTATGTTAACTTTTGACTTTGCAGAAATTAATAAAAATTCCTTAAAAAAATTGTGTCTTTCATTATTCTGGAATTTGGCAAATATATATAATTTTGGTAATCCTAATGGACCTAAAATGGGTAAGGTTTATTTTGATATCATGTCAGATAGTGAGAAAAACATGCATATGTGTCTTTTTATATAGCGTATGTAAACTTCTGGTTTCAACTGTATATAGATATTTATACAAAATATAAGCTTATCACAAAACAAAATGGAGAATCCTTTGTTTAGTAAATAATTTAGAGGGTGGAGTTGGGCTTTATTTTTAACCAATTATAAAACTGTAGGCTGGTTTAGATAACAAAAGCTCCGAAAACCACGTCAAAAAAGGACCAAAAAACGCGCCAAAAACCTCGTCATAACCTCATCAAAGCCTCATCAAAAACCTATTCAGAAGAAGCATATTCCAGGCAAGTTTTTGATATGTTTCGGACTCTGAAAAATAAAAATAGCGTTCCAATGAGCCGTGTAAACATATCCTAGAACTACAGCTAGTCCTCCAAAATAACTAAATAAAACTTGACTGTGATATCATGGTTTTTCATGGTAGCTGTTCTTATACCACAACAGAAGCCACTGCAAAGCAAAAAAGTATTGAAATAATTTAGCTTTGTGTGCTGTAATATCCTGGTACATTGCCTATTGGATACATCAACAAAAAAATAAAAACATGGCTCTCAACGTGTTTTCTATTATAGAACAATACATTAAAAATATACATATTTGGTATTTTTATGTTTATGCTAATCCTTAAAATAAACATAACATATAATATCTTAATAATATCTTTACTGCACTGTAAGCAACAAAATGTAGAAAACAGTGGATTTCACCAGAGAAACTTATAAGAGCTAATCAATAAATTATTTGTACACTCAAATAGTGCCTTTTTATTGTTTAATCTTTATGACATATACAGTGGGTTGCAGAAATATTCATACCCCTTGAACTGTTTTTAAAACATTAAAGCCACAAACTTAAATGTATTGTTTTGCTATTTTATGTGATAAAGTAACAAGTATTTGTGAAGTATAAAGAAAATTATGCATGCCTTTCAAAATGGTTAGAAAGTTAGAAAAGTCAATGCTTTGTAGGACCACTTTTAGCTGCAATGACAACTACAAGTCTGTTGGTGGATGTCTCTACCAACTTTCCACATCTCAAGGTTTAATTTTTGCCCATCCTTCTTTGTAAAATAACTCTAGCTCAGTCAGATTGGTTGGAGAATGTTTGTGAACAGCAATTTTCAAGTCATGCCACATATTCTTAATGGGATTTAAGTCTGGACGACTTTGCTTTGATTTAAACCATTCCATTGTAGCTTTGACTGTACTTTTAGAGTCACTGCCCTGATGGGCTTCCAGTTTAGGTAGATGACAATGTCTTGGTAGCTTAGAAGTTGTGCCATACTCCTTCCTTTAAGGATGTTGCATTGAACAGCACTCTGTGAGATACTTAGAGCTCGAGCTATTTTTTAAAACCTAACCCTGCAATACACTTTACCACAACTTTATCCCTGAACTGTATGATGTGTTCCTTAGTTTTAATGATGCTGTTTGTTTACTACTGTTCCCTAACAAACCTTTGAGGCCTTCGGAAAATAGTTGTAGTTAGACTAAGAATAAATTATGCATTAAGTTTTCTAATTTGCAAACAATTAGAAAGGCACATATAATTTTCTTTACACTTCACATAAAATTTTAATTAAATGCATAAGTTTGTGGCTGTAACATTGAACAATCATGTGTATATACACATACTACACATAAAAAGTTAGGGATATTTGGCTTTTGGTTGAAATTTCAGGATGCATATAAAATATCTTGAACTTTTTTAAATGCACTAAATGAGACCATCTCTTAACTTTAGAACGCAAGTCCAACTGCTCAATGTTTCATTACTTTTTGCACAACTTGCTGATCTCAACACCTTAAAATTGATCAACAGTACCTCACCATTGCGAGGCTTCAAACAGGATGCTCTAAGACAGAAGTAGTCACAGTGCTTAAACTGTCAGAGTGTCATCAGCAGGTTGTAACAGAGATACTGTACATAGAAACTGGAAAAGTCACCGAAAGACAAAGAAGTGGACATCCTTTGGCTACATCACACACTGATGAACGCTTCATTGTAACCATTGATTAAAGGCCACACAACTCCAGGCAGGGAAGTGAGAGGCAATCAAGTGTTATGTCACACTATCCCTAACCATTTACATCAGCGTTATCTGTATGTTAGATAACCGGCATGAGTACCTGACCACACTACAAGGCACAGTCATCATTGTCTTCCATGGACCAGGGAGCATCTACACTGGACGAGGGACCAGTGGTCTTCAGTGCTGTTCATTGCTGAAAGTTGATTCAATCTGAGTAGAAATGATGGCCGCCAACAATGCTGGTGATGTCAAGGAGGGACGCTATGCATCAGCCACTGTTGCCTTTGGTGGAGGGGGGTTTTACAGTGTGGGCAGGTGAGTCTAGTCAATACAGAACTGCCCTACACTTTGTGAGTGGTACAGTGACTAGCCTCTATTACTTGAATAACATCAATAATTCTTTCATTGTTCCTCTGCATGAACAACACAGGGCTAATTTCATCTTCATGGACGACAATGCTCCAACTCATCGAGATCGCATCATTATGGAACATCTGTTGGAGACTGGTGTACCTCAAATGGAGTGGACTTTCTCCAGACCTGAACGCCATAAAAAACCTGTTGGATCAACTGAGTCTCCGTGTACCCCATGAATTACAATGACCTGAGGGGTGCCCTTCAACAGTCAGTAACTCAACTTGTAAACAGCATGAGACGTCATTGTCAAGCTGTAATTGATGCTCAAGGTTATATGACATGTAATAGGTCTCTGACTTTTACTTTTTTTTTTATGGTGTACACCCTCCACTGTTGTTGTTTTAATCATTAAATTGTTTGAGATGAGAAGATCAACACTGCATACTACAGCTTAGTTGGCCTACTTTCAGACTACGATATCACTGTAGCGTGAAATTTTTATGTTTTCCATAAATTTCACCCGAAAACAAATATCTCTAACTTTTTGTGAGATATTATATGAAGTAGAAAAGTCACAGCATTCCAAACCAAAAGACATGCAAAAGGTGTTTATTCCTCTGTGCTGGAAAGTGACGTTGCAGCTCCCTCACGGAGCCTTTGTCAAACTCTGAATGGCTATGACCAGAGAATATATAAGCACATACTTAGTAAGTATAGAGCAATCCATACTGTAATGATGCTCCCACACTTTCATTGTGGCACGGGGCTCTGAAAGTTCTGAAATGAACAGAGATCTGTACTTCGAATGAGATGAGGGATCTCATGGACATTTCAGAGACTCGTTCCACAAACATAATGAAAGTTATTGAAGCCTGGCCCCGTTCGATGTCATTTCACTGTTCACCTACGATGCTGTGCAAGGGGCAGGAGCTAACAACTAAGACTTACTTGTAGCTCCTGCCCATCGCTCAGCATGCAACGTTAGTCAATGAACAGTTAAGGGATTGGCAAATGGGAGATGCAAAGGAATAGTGAGGTGAAAGATGGATCAGCTGGGCAGCGGAGTTTACGGTTGGAGCAAGAATGTTATATGGGTGGGAGATAATAAGTGCATACGTAAACATTTTATCAGAGTCAAAGTCAAGAAAGGAGCGGATTTGGAATTTATTTTTTAAGTGAAGGCAGCAGGAGGCGGTCAGGGTTTTGATGTGTGGTTTGAAAGACAGGTCACAATTTTTGGTTATCCTAAGGCAGCAGACTTGTGGGGCTGGTGCAAGTGTGGAACCATTGACTGTGACAGATATAGAGCTTGAGTGGGATGGGGGAAAGTTGCTGAACTCCGTTTTCTCCATATTGAACTTGAGAAAGAGAAGAGGGAGGATATAGATGATAGACATTCTGGGATCCTGGAAAGGAGAGAGTTAACATGGCTGTCAAAAATCTTAGGAGGTATGGCATAAGTAATTGCAATCTCTGAAAGTATATATATACTATTTTTTAAGTCTTAGAATCCTCATCAGAATCTGATTGGAATCTGCTTCATATTTGATTGGAAAATCCACCTGTAAGTTCCAATGACACAGAATGTTCTGCTGCAAGTTTGAAATCCAAGAGGAAAGACATGTCAATACTTTGCTGTGGAATCTTATCAGATTCCAAGTCGGGTAGTCCAAAAATAGTACTGAAAACTACTGCTATGAAGTGAAAATCCACAGCAGAAATCCAAGGATGTCACCATAGATTTCTGCCGTGGATCCTGCTACTGATTTTCTTGACTGAAAAATCCATCATATAAACATACCATAAACAAGATATTTTTCACTTGTCCCAACTAAAGATTACAACCCAAACAGTCCATGCTCAGGAATACAAAACTGCCAAATTCTGGATATCAGATCAATCCATGGTCTTTTCATTGTTACTTCAACACAATGAATAACTTTGTAATGCATATAATAAAAAGTGTAGATATAGTATCATTATTATTTTAAAAAAATAAAGGATGTTCGGAATTGAAGTCTGTTTACAACATAAAGTATTGGACGTGATTTAGAACAATCTTTTTGTCTGTATAAGAATGTACTGAACACTAAACTATAGAAACCACTCAAACAAAAGCAATATTTACTGGATGCTTACTGGGTTTAGTAATAAATCCTTCAAGTCTTTTGAACTAAGAAAAGTTGGAAAAATATTCTTTTGCTTCTGTTTTTTCATGTAGGCATACAGATCTCCAGAGGGCATTAACTGCAGACAATGCTGTATGTTACTGTTGTCTAGATCTCAATCTTGATTGGCTAGATGCCTTTCACCATGGTATAATGTAGATTTACAACCTCAATGTGCTGCATTCTAGCAGACTGTGCTGTCTTAAGCATTTTAGATAAATATTTCCCCATACACTCCGAGTTAGGTTAACTATTGGCAACATAGATAACAGCTTTAAGCTTACAGTTACATTTTCTATCCAAAATGCCTAAATGGCCAGTTACAAAGCTAAATTGGCCTCTGGAGAGAGGGAAAACACTCGACTTATTTGTCAACCAACATGTCACTTTAAGAGCTTTTGGCACTTTACCAGACTCTATGAATTCATCTTTCAGCTCAGACACAATGAAGCATCTGGTAGAGTGAAATGTTCTGTACATTTGTTTCTTCCATAATGGAGCTACTGACCTTGGACTTCTATTTGTGGTTTGCTTCCATTCGTCTTATACAGATGACAAAGCATTGTCACATGACTTAAAATGTGAGATGTGACCTCATAAATCAAAATTAGGCTCCAGGTTCTACAAAGCATATGTAAATGCCACCCATAATCTGAGAACATTTTAGCATTACCTTACCGCAGTTTTTGGTGCTGGTTTGCGCTAAAAACCGCGGTCTGTTTTCGGATTTCCCGTCGACTCAGTACATGGACTGTACAGGAATCTGATGGATTTTTTCCACTTGGTTTTGAAATCCGACGGATTTCGGTGGATTTTAGAACATGCTGTATCTTCCGGCGGATTTCAAAACTGTCAGGAAAAAATCTGTGCTGTGTAGACTACAACACAAATTTTATTATTGTTGTCTATGGGGCACTGGTTACAGTCACTGGATCAACTGAAAATCAGACCAAACCGCAGTGCTCGTGTAGACTCTCTATATCCCAAGAAAATACAGAAATACAGGCTTTGCATGCCTTTCATCTGAATCAATGACATAATTGTCTAATGTGCTCCCAGGTAGCTTGTACTATTTAAGGGGATGTTGCATAAAATAGCTGAAACTGGAAATCCAGCTGTTTTGTAGAAATTCATTATGACTTTTGCTGGACTCTTCTTCAAATGCATCATTGAACATTTTCTTCTACATGCCATTAGTTTACTGGTCTGAGCTGCTATATACATTGCTGAGGAAAAGTGAACATGAGGTGCTTTCCATGAAGTCTACATTATTTACTCAGAAACACAAACACAAGGCCATATTCAGTGGCTGGACATTACGCTAGTAAGCCCAGAAAGAGGCAAATAAGCCCCAGTGCTACTTTGGAGAAATATAACAGGTACAGCTCACTAATGAGCAGCAGCTCATACACTCATCCACAGGGGGCAAATTGAATAATAACAACAAACTGCACATTGGATAAGTACCAGTTCACCACCAGACTATGCAAAATAAGGGCTCCGCGGGGTCACAATCATCACAAAGTGGGGAGACTGCACAAAATATAAATCAAACACTGAGAAGACAATCCATCCTCCAACTACCCACCTTCCCCCGTATCCTTCCACTGCCTCATCGGGCCCGCGCTCCCGCGCTTGACCCCTCAAGGTCTTATAATTGCATATATATAAGGATTATAAAGGGTGCCATTTACACAGTTATGTGTGGTGCACCATGCTGGTTTACAACCTTTGGTTAGGCTGCACCCAGCCACATTTTACGAGTCGTCCAAACAAATATACCTGACACCCTCTGCTCCCCCTGCTATTCTAGGGTCAAAAATCATTCAAGCTGTAAACCATCATATGAGATATTAGTTGATACAGTGGCCACTATATGCAAGCCCGCAAACCACATCAAGGTTCCTCGTTTTCTTGTGAGGCCTTACACTAAATACCTCAAATTCTGATAATAGCCATCTAGTGAAATTGGATTTACTCCAGCAAGCCTTATCGAGGTATCCTCTCCCTTTTCTTCATATGGAATACCAATCCAATAACACACTTAGGTTTGATCAATTATTTATTTAAATTTTTCTTATTTCTGGTCATAAATACAAAAAGTCCATATCCCACATGTGTCTAACAACACTAAACATTATGAAAAAACCTGGCTAGTGCCATTCCATCCATCTTCACTGGTCATTTATTTGTCTAACAACTTAGCTTCTTCCGGTATTACTCCAGAAAGGTGACTGAATCATACCCTTGATGCAAATTCCACAGTGTTTTAGGGCTTTTTCGCCACCTAAATACGGGATTAGTGGGCTGTAGCCCTCATTCTCCATGACTAGAAATAAGAAAAATTTAAGTAACTAATTGGTCAAAAGTCTCGCATAAGGGCGCACATACTCAGCAAAAGTGTCGTTCTCCACCATCAGTTTTAAGCGCATTAAATCAGTGCTAAAGTGCGCCACACGAAACAGCGTCCTGAATCTCCTCAAAATTCTGGCGTCAGATAAACCTTGCATAGTAAACTTAATGCGGCTAAAAAGGTGCATTGCACCTAAAAAGGCGCATTGCACAAATCGCGGCACATAGCATATAATTGGTAGTGTATGTAATGCGCCTATCGCGCCGAATTGTGCGATGTAGGCGCATTACCCATATCATTAATTCACTCAATAAGCGAATTGGCGACGGAGGTGGCCACAGAACACCATATTTTAGGCGCATTCAATGTGACTAGTGAACCGGCGTATAATGCCGCCCTAGTTTTGGTGTACGACAGTTCATTCTACAACAAGAATTATGCGTAAAAGTGGTTTGCCGCAAAAACTAGATCCACCACTAATAAACTGGCGTAGGCGTGTTGGGACCAATGTCGCACCTAAGTGTGTGATTGCGCACATCAGGCCCAGTCCCCTACGCTAAACAATTTACAAAATGCATAAATCTGGACAAAAATGAGACATGCAGATTACTCAAAAACATCAACACAAGGCCATACTTACAGCTCAGTGGCTGGATAATAGACTAAACCCAGTAGGAGCTCATATTGCCTGCTACTGAGTTTAGTCTATTGTCCAGCCATTTTGCCGTAAGCATGTCTTTCTTTGTGTTGATGTTTTTGTGTCTATAAGGTGCCTTTTAATGCACCTTATCGTAATTTTACATCATAGTAATCCTATGCTTGTGTGATCAGCACAGGAGCCTATCTGGATCGCGTCAAGCTGGGAGTCCTATCAACAAAGGCTGGGATCCAACGAAAATTAAATTGTGCATAACACGCCCTAAAACACCTTATTATTCTAAACCACATCCCCCCTACTCTTCTTACTGTGTAACTCCTTAGATGTTGTTCCATCTCTATCTCAATATTGACCCTCGATATATTTATGTATTAAAGGGAATGTGTCATCAAAAAATGACTTATTGTGATTAACTCAATTTTTATGTTAAACACCTTCCTCTTGTTAAGGCAATTTTTGGTTATGTTTTTTTTTTAATTTTCATATCACTATTCAATATTTTATTTTAATATTTCTAAGTCCCTGTAGTTTTCACTTGGCCACTAAAGGCCTTAATAATCGTCCTCTACACTTCCAGGTTCTGTTTAGAGAGCTTTGCAGTAGTGTGCTTCATTATTAGTGGTTGAGCGAATTACGTTGGCTATCGACATCGGGCGATAGTGATAGTCTTCCTCCAAGACGATACAGGTTTTATCGACGTCAGTAGCAGTCGATTATGAGGCGCATGACATTAAAAGTTCTCACTCGGCCGCGAAGAGCAACAAAACACCTTCATTCTTACACCCAAACAGGGCTGGAGAAGCTGGAATTAACATCCACAACAGTCAAATGGATAGTGCTCACATCTTATCGGCAACACAATTAGCGTTTAGTCAAAAGCCACACGCAAAAAAAAAACACCACAACATTCACTATTCCCCTGTCTTGTACAAAGCCTGACCCTCCTAAACACCTGCATCACCCCAACAATTAAAAGTCGCCAGAAGGCAGTATGATTTGACCAGTCATTTACTTGAACTGGACATTGAATATCCCTGTCTGGAAACCCCCCGTACCCCCCTCCCGATATAGAGAACCAGCGACCCCAACCTGTCCGACCCACCAGACTTTAAAAAAGTGCCGGAAAAAAGGAGTTTTCAACCACAATTCGTTAGTTTCACTGCGACACCTTGTCCTATAACTGCGTCACCTGGGGTAACAGCATGAGCCCCAAACGCTGCCATGATCCCTCACATTTAAAACAGTGCGGGAAAAGGAGTCCTTTCAAACCACATTTTAGTTTCACTGGACATTGACTATACCTGTCCTGGGCCACAGCATGACCAAGGGACGGAGTTACAGTGGGTGCGTGTGAGAGCCCAGGCCTGGCGTCAGTATCTATTAACACGCAGGTTCAAATGCCCTCATGACGCAGCAACGAAAACTGTCGTGCTGAAGCAGAGTGCGGGAAGGGAAGTGTGAGGAACTCCAGCCTTCCTCAGTACACATTCCAATACCTGGAGTAGCCGCTTGCCCCTCCATATGAGTGTGGCCAATTGGAGCTCACTTGGAAATACTGGTGGTTACACGCTCCTGTACACCCAGGTGCCTTATCTTGGCATTCTTTTTTCATTTACTCAACGTGCTGGAGGAATGGTCTCTGGTACTTTGTTCTTGTCCGTTCTCATACTCCATGTCTCTGAATAACCTACATTCCTGGTCCAAGTTTTCCTGTACCTCCTGTACAATTCAGAGGAATTTTTTTAAACAGCTATTTTTGTACATGCAAGTTTTTTAGTACTTTAATTCTAGAAAAACAACATTTTTAAAATCGGAAGAGGAATCCCACCATGTCTTTGTTTTCTTTTTTAATTGTATGAAATGGCGCTTGTCTCAATACTATGGGATAGATAGCTATGTTTAAGATATTGACAAAATACAAGACATTTGCCAATATGGTCGTCCATTACCAGTGTCCCTACATATTCCCGTCTTCTGACAGACCATCACCCTTGAGCCACTCTTGACCATTGCGAAGAACAAATGTCTGTTAGAAACAACAT
Source organism: Phyllomedusa bahiana (assembly GCA_025379985.1). Taxonomy (NCBI): domain Eukaryota; kingdom Metazoa; phylum Chordata; class Amphibia; order Anura; family Hylidae; genus Phyllomedusa; species Phyllomedusa bahiana. The sequence goes on along the minus strand of JAODAL010070701.1, from coordinate 1,582 downwards.
TTTTTAGAATAGGACCTGTAGTATAGCTGCATGTCACAGCAAAATGCCTCCAAAAAATTCAAAGCATGACCCTTGAGCCACTTTGGACAATTGTGAAGAACAAATGTCTGTTAGAAACAACATTTTTTATAATAGGACCTGTAGTATAGCTGCATGTCACAGCAAAATGCCCCCAAAAATTCAAAACATGACCCATGAGCCACTTTTGACAATTGTGAAGAACAAATGTCTATTAGAAACAACATTTTTTAGAATAGGACCTGTAGTATTGCTGCATTTCAAAGCAGCATGACCCAAAAAATTATAAAAATGACTTCTCAGCCACTGTTAAAAATTGTGAAGGAGAAATGCCACTTAGAAGCCACATTTCTGTGCCAAAGGACCATGATTATTGCTGTATCTCACAGCAACATGACCCCAAAAAAATTATAAATATGACTTCTCAGCCACTGTTAAAAATTGTGAGGCAACATGACCCCAAAACCATTGACAATGTGAAAAATTCTAAAGATGAAGTGAGTAAATGGAATATGGTTTTGTCATGAAACCTTGGTGTCTTTTAGTCTCCTCACAGCAAAACCAGCAAAATGAACTGTTGGGAACTGAGAATAAAAATTGCAGTAAGAAATGATCATTTTAAAAATAAGTTTTTCAAGAGGACCTTTTCTGTTTGGAGAGGAATGTGAAGTAGACCAGCAACTAATCGGTGACCTCGGCAATTGGGGCCACAACATCATCAGAGATCCATGCCTGATTCATCTTGATGAAAATTAAACGATCCACATTATCTGTGGAAGCCGGATGCGTTTGTCTGTAATGACTCCTCCGGCTGTGCTGAAGGTCCGCTCAGATATATGACGCTGGCTGCTGGGCAGGACAACACCTCTATGGTGGCGAGCCAGCGCGGGCCATTCGTCCAGTTTGGATACCCAGAAGTTCTATTAGGGTCCGGAACACATACAAAAACATCGGTGTTGAGACGCAGATAGTCGTGCACCATGATCTTAAGCTGGTTTCTGGGTGTTGTATGTGTGGCCTGCATTGCATGCGTTGGTGAGGTGGTAAATAAAGATTGCCAGAGGTCACCCATTAGGCTTCTGCCACCTTGCCTGCTGCTGCCGCTGCTGCCGCTACGGCTACTTGGCACTCTACTGCTGTCACGTCGCTGGAGTTGTTCCACCGTGACATTTGAAGAACGTGAAGCAGACGCAACAGATGTCTCCAGTTGATCAATCAGCAAGGTCTCCATTTCCTGCATTTTACTCTCTATTTGGGTGGGTGGAAGGAAAGTGCTGAGTTTGTTTTGTACACGGGGATCCAGGAGGGTGGCCACCCAGTAACTGTTGTTCATTTTGATGGCCTTAATGCGAGGATCATGTTGGAGGAAATGGAGCATCCAAGCACTCATGTGAGAGATGGAGCCTTGAGTTCCCAAGCCTCTGGGTTGAGGGGCACTAGCAAACTCATCTTCCTCATCTGCCTCAAATTCACGCAACCTCTTTTCCAAGCAGGGACGTCGGTTGTCTAGGAATACCTCTCCTCTCCCCTTCCTCCCGGGACAGCTTCAACACAGCCCCTTTTA
>JAODAL010070700.1:0-15823 GCA_025379985.1 Phyllomedusa bahiana | reverse complement strand
GGGTTACTGTGCATTTTGGAGAGAGGTGGTTTTGGGGAAGATGTTCCCTAAACCCCTGGCTGTCATACGTGTGGGCCCTCTGGGGGCACTATGATCCTGTGATCCTTTCCCCAAGGGAGCAGGGTCCTTTCCCTCCTTTTGATAGGGACTTTCTGCCTTGAGGATACTGGGCCGGGGCCTTAAAGCCCAATTTTTGGGTTCCTGAGGTAATCCGGGGGGTCCATAAACCCCTACCCCCCTGAATTGCAGTAAAGGAGGGTAAAAGGGCCTCGTTTCTCGCAACCAATACACCAAAAGTCCTTTTACTTAGGCCCCGATCCTTAGGTTTCCCACGACAAAATAAAGTACCTTTGAATTTTCTGTAGATGTCCTTCAGATCCTCTCCTCATGTCCCTCCTCCTTCCTTTTTCTCTTTCCCCCCTTAAATATCACCAGGTTTCCTGGAATATCAGGCCTGCTCGCAAAACAGAAGCCAGGTCCCTCTGAGCACACACCAAACCCCCTCTTTCTCTCCCTTTTTAAAGCTGGGGTTTTTTTTTAGTCTCGATCGCTCCCCCCACTTCTGCATTTCTAGAAAAAGGGAAAGGGGCCACACGCCTACATTTCCCCGTAAAACCTGTAGGGTCACTGCGGTGTAGTGTTGTAGTTTTTAAGGCTCGAACCCATTCTCTGCCTCCCAAAAAATACAATAACATTTATAGAAAATTGGAAAGACATACACATATACAATACCAGTTTTGACGGGTCCCATCCAACCCAGCCACGGGAATTGCGCTTGTATACTACACCATCTTTAAAGGGGTTTCCCTTTTGGGAAAACAGCCAGCACCCCCAATTTTATCAATGTGTGGCAATGGCTGAAAGTCACGGGCTGAACCCCCCCCCCACCCCCCCCCCCCCCCCCGCCTTCCAACCTTTGAGACTGCAAAAACTGGCAGCCTAAAAATGCCCTATTTTGAAAAGACAATCTCTAGATATGACATTGGCAGTCCTCAACTCTTTGGTAAACTAGTGAGGCCTTTTCTGAGGAAACCCTTTTTGTTAAACGCTGTATGGTTTGCCATGGGGTGCCATCTTAAAGCCAGTGACCAATATGAGAGAGTGTAAAGTGAAACCCCAAATTTAAAAACCCCGGTCCCCATCACTCTGAGCCATGACGCGTGGAGGGAAAAGGGGAAACTGGGCACAATTGTCCATTTCATTTTTGGGATGCACGCACTTTTGATGAAAACATTTAGACTTTGAGTTTTTTTTTAAAGCACCCCAAAATTTTAACAAGCTGTACACTGAAAATTAACATCTTAAAGGGTCATATGAAAAGATATAATAAAATTTTTTTAAAAAAAGTATGAGGGATGATGGGGGAATACCCCTTTTGTGAAATACTATATATTTTTTATACTGTTTAACTGTTTTTACATAATAAAAACACTTTCATTCAAAAGAGAAAACACATTTTTGTATCACCTTAGTCTGAGAGCCATAAGGTTTTTATTTTTCTGTGAACAGAGCTGTGTAGGGGCTTATTTTTTACTGGATGAGTTGACTTTTCAAAACACCATTTGGGGGGGCATACTTTTTTGATCCCAAAATCCTTTTTTGGAGGCGGAAGAAAATACTGTATTCCTGGTAGTGTTTTTTTATTTTAAGTTTTCCAGCATTTACCTTGAAGTATAAGTGATATGTTATTCTTACTTTGTACGGTGATACAATTACAGCGATACCCAATTTATGTATTTTTTTATGTTGTAGCACTTTTCTAATTGATATTACCTTAGCGTTTATATGACTTTATATGTTCTTTTTATTTCATTTTATGTGCTGCGGGATAAACAAAAATCACTAAATTGTAATTTTTTTACACCGTTCATCGTGCGGTTTGAATAACATGACAGATTTCAAGGCTAGGTTGTTACACATGCAGCAATACTCAATATTCATAATTTATTTTTGATCTTTTTGGAGGTGATTAGCATTCAAAACGGGTGGTGTGCATACTTTTATTTTATTTCTGGTGCTTGTGTCTTACTTACTTTTTTACTGTTTTTTTACATATTTTTTTACATGTCCTAACAGGGGACTTGACTCTATGATCTGTAGATCACTGTTAGAATACATACAGTAGCAGTACATCAGTATACCGCTATGTATTCCCAACTGACAATCATCATGCTTGCCCATGCCCTCAGGGCATGTCCAGGCATAGTGATGTCACGGGCAACCCTGAAACCTTTGTTAGACTTCCAGGCAGCTAGGGAAGGCATTGGCACGCCGTAATCACATCGCTGGGTTGCCAATGCAGACAGAGAGAGCTTTCTCCCAATGTCTTTGCCTTTGCTGCCACAGTTGGAATTGACCACGGCATCTAAAAGGCTAATCGGCCACAACCAGAGTAAACTACAGTCGTAGCCGATGCTGCAGAGTCCCAGCTGTATATATCTACAAAGCTCTTGGATGCAAGACCAAAAAAATATCAAACTGAGTAAACAGTAAAAAAATCTTTTATATGACATATTTATTAGCATAATACATATTTAAAATATATTAAAAAGCCAAAAAACATGATGTGCCAATGCTTAGTAGTAAACTAAAGTATAAATACTAAAGTGAAACAGTGCCATGAATCAAAATGAAACATAGTATATACAAAAGTTTAAAGTGCCAATGCTTAGGGATAAACAAAAATATAGATAAAAGGTACACAGTGCCATAAATCAAAAATTAATCACAGTGTATAAACGGTCAAAACATGATTTTGCTTGCGTATTTCATCAAGCACAGTCCCAGCTGTAACAGCGATCATGCGGGCTCTGTTCTTGAGGCCGGCTAGTGGCATTTCCATAAATATATGGCAATTTGTGCAAAAACAAGATTTAATGTCAAAGAAAAGGTTAATATACATATTTCAAAATTAAAAAACCTAAAATGTACAGCCAAACTTAAATGTTTTTTATTGATATTTTATGTGATAGACAGTCGCAAGATTTTTAAAGTGTAAAAAATGTTACTTCTTTCCCCATTTTGCAAATTAAAACGAAAGTGTTGCATGCAAATGTATTCAGCCCACCTAGTCATCTTTGTAGGACCAAACCTTAGCTGCAATGCAGATTAGGCTATGTCTACCTTTTGCACATCTAGGCTAAAATTTTTGCCCATTCGTTTTTGTAAAATAGCTGTATCTCAGTCAGATTGGTTGCCAAATATATATGAACAGCAACAGATTCTCACTGGGATTTAGGTCTGGACTTTGCACCATTTTAACACATGAATATGCTTTGATTTAAACCAATCCATAGTAACTTTGGCTTTATGTTTAGGCTGCAGCGTCCACATGACAAGGGACAAAATACTTGACCAACGAGTATTTTGACCCATATTTCAAAAAGGATTTCGGTTGTTTTTTTTTTCTGCCGGATTTGCAGTCAGAAAACGAGTCCCATTTGTCTCTATAGGATTTTGGACATGGATTCAACATAGAGAGGTTGAGATGCGTTTTTTTACCCTTGTCAGGTGCTTGCTGAATCAAAAAAGTGGCCTGCTGATAGGAACTGGTAGTGGGCAGGGGGCCCAGAAGCTTCGGCTGTATGTGGCCCTGAAAATATTTACGGCAACCCTGCTCACATGTGGGTCACTTCTTGGTAGTTATAATATTTACAGTCTAAAACTTAGAAGTTTCATTCTTTATGTGGAATGAACTATTTGCAGTTACTGTGTATCTATTATATTCTCTAGGGCTTATTGGAAATGAGCAAGGACTCATTGAACGCCACCTATTGGATGTAGCATTAGTCAATTCACATCTGACTCACTGTTCCTTGCAATGTAAATAAGATTAGAGCCAACTAGAAATTCATCTGCAGACAGCTCTTTTAAGGTATTTGCTCCTCGTGAGTGAAGAGTAGAATATTGGTCGACTACGTGAGGGACTCTAGGAGTAGATCAAAAAGGTTAATGTTCCTCATTAGGGAGAAGCACCATGTACCCTATTTCCCCAAAAATAAGACAGTGTCTTATATTAATTGTTGCTCCTAAAGACGAGCTAATACTTATTTTTAGAGGATGTTTTTATTTTCTATGAACAAGAATTCACATTTATTGTTGAACAAAACATCAACATGTATTAATATAACTGTAGTGATTTCATCACAAACATCAGCATAAGCAGCCAAACTCTGAATTTCATAACTAAAAATGCACTATGTCTTATTTTCGGGTTGTCTTATTTTCGGGGAAACAGGGTAGGTGTATGAAGATTTATATACCATTAGTCACTTCAATGAAATTTTAAATATATTCTAAAAGGTATGTATATATTACTAAATATTACCATACTTTAATGCCAAACTATACAGGCTGATGGCCTTGTTCAGATTTTCTTTGCTTGTGGTGCTAAGTAGTGTTGAGCGATTAAAATCGACAAAGTTGAAATCGGCACAGTTTTATGTTGATCGAAATTTTTAGATCATGCGATAATTTAGGTTAAAATCTGTGCATCACTATTAAGATCGCGCCATTTTGGGCGCTTCCTTCTTTTTGGGCCACAAATCAGTTTTTACAGAATAACAGGGTAATGTTGTGCGCATCATGACGGGTGTGATGGTTGCGTTTGGCGGGAAAAATCACATGACCCGTTTACATAGAAAAACGTTTCCTGTTCACCTCAGTTCCCCACGTCCAGAGCAAAGGGATGTGCGCTCTGTTTGTGTCCAAACAGCCACAAAATTAATCTATTTCTTCACAGAAAGCTCTACTGTTACTTGATCCTTACAACTTAGTTAGATAAAATTTGGGGAAATTTTTTAGTAGTTAGGTGAGAATTTTAAAGGGCCTAAAACCGCTGTAAATCACGAGGGGGAGCGGAGGGGGGCCCCCCGTGGGCGAACACAGACAAGCTCTATAAAGAATACGGGAAAAAGTTCACAAGATTTAGTGTAACTTTGCACTGCAATAGCTTTATTATTAACAGTTTTCTATTAAATATTTCCCGGGTTTGGCAGCCCGAACTAGTTTTGGATAACACTTTTCTAGTAACTGCAGGTCTCTTTTTTTACGTGCAAAACTCCACTTTAATTTCATAAAACATTTCAATAGGTGTTCATTTTCAATTTTTTCCCATTCCACCTTTGTTCATATATCCACCTTGCAATTAAAAAAAAATCCCGCAAATTTTTTAGTCACACATTGATGGTGCCAAAAATACCTTTTTTTATCCAATACATTACGATACGTGTTTTTTTTTCACTTTTGCCCAGTCCAGATTTTTGATAAGCCACCTTGCAGTTAAAATTTTAATCCATCAATAGTGATTACCACAGTGAATTGATAGGGCCAAAAAAAACCTTTTTTTTTATCCAATACATTACGATACGTGTTTTTTTCACTTTGGGGCACTACACTTTGTTCATTTAGGCACCTTGCACTTTTAAAGGAAAGCAGCAATTTTGTAGTCAAACCCCAGGTGAATTGAAAGGGGCCAAAAATACCTTTTATTTTTCCGAAAAATACAGATACGGGTTTTTTTTTACTTTGGGGCACTACAGCTTTGTTCATTGGGGACCTTCACTTAAATGAAAAATCAATTTTGTATCACCCCAGGTGAAATAAAGTCCAAAAATACCGGGGGGGGGCGGGGGGGGGTTTTGGGGGGGGGGGTTTTGGGGGGGCCTTTTTTTTTGGAAGGGGGGGTTTGGGGGCCCCTTTTTATTATCCGAATAATTTTAGATACGGTTTTTTGACTTTTGCCCAAAGTTTTTATAAACCACCTTTCATTAAATTTTGAATCCCGAATTTGTAGTTACCACGTAATTTAAGGTCCAAAAATACCTTTTATTATCCAATACATTACAGATACGTGTTTTTTCACTTTGGGGGCCCCTCAGTTTTTTTATTGAGGCACCTTCATTAAAATTTAATCAGCAATTTGTGTACCACAGGTAATTTGAAAGGGGCCAAAAATACCTTTTATTTTCCGAATACATTACAGATACTGTTTTTTTACTTTGGCGCACTACACTTTTTCATTGAGGCACTGCACTTAAATGTTAAATGCAATTTTGTAGCACCCCAGGGGAATTGAAAGGTGCCAAAAAAACCTTTTTTTTATCCAAAAAAAATTTTCAGATACGTGTTTTTTTTACTTGGCACTTTCAGCTTTGTTCATTGAGCACCTTGCACTTAAATGTAATCGCAATTTTTTTTAGTACCACAGGGGAAAATTGAAAGGTGCCAAAAATACCTTTTATTATCCCAATAAAATTCAATACGTTTTTTTTACTTGCCATTCCCGTTTGTTATAGACCACCTTGCATAAATTGAACCGCAATTTAGTTTACAAAGGGAAATTAAAGGTGCCAAAAAAACCTTTTTTACCGAATAAATTTTTCAGATACTTTTTTTTTGACTTTTGGGGGCCCCTCAGTTTGTTATTGAGGCACCTGCATTAATTGAATCTGAATTTTTAGTACCACAGGTGAAGAAAGTCCAAAAATAAACCTTTTTTTATCCAATAATTTCAATACTGTTTTTGACTTTTTGGGGGGCCACTACAGCTTTGTTCATGAGGCACCTTGCCTTAATGTGAAACAGCAATTTTTTACACCACAGGGAAAGAAAGGGGGCCAAAAAACCTTGTATTATCTAAAATTTTTAGAACGTGTTTTTACTTTGGCGCAAGCTTTTTAAGACACTTTCTTAATTTTAAAACAGCAATTTTGTAGTCACCACAGGGGAATTGAAGTGCCAAAAATACCTTGTATTATCCAATACTTTCAGAACGTTTTTTCACTTTGGGGGGCCCGACCACTTTGTTGATAGATCACTTTGCAGTTAAATTTGAAAACGCTTTTTGTAGCACCACAGGGAATTGAAAGGTGCCAAAAATACCTTTATACAATACATTTTAAACGGTTTTTTCACTTTGGCAACCAGCTTTGTTATAGAACCCTTGCCTTTAAAATTTAATACAGCAATTTTTTAGTCACCCAGGTGAAATTTTAAAAGGGGCCAAAAAAACCTTTATTATCTGAATACATTTCAGAATGTTTTTTTTACTTTGGCCAACAACTTTGTTTAACACTTTTTTTTAAATTTTAATACAGCAATTTTGTATCACCCATTTTAATTTTTAAAGGGGCCAAAAACCTTTATTTCCGAAACATTTTAGATACGTGTTTTTTTTTACTTGGCGCAGACCACTTTTTTGATAATCTATTTGCAGTTTTAAATTTGAAAACAAACAATTTTTTAGTCACCACCCGGGGAATTGAAAAGTGCCAAAAATAACCTTGTATATCGAATACATTTCGAACGTGTTTTTTTTCACTTTGGCGCAACAGCTTTGTTATAGACACCTTTGCCTTTAAATTAATACAGCAATTTTTGTAGTCACCACAGGGAATTTAAAGGGGCCAAAAATACCTGTATTTTCGAATACATTTTAGAACGTGTTTTTCACTTTGGGGCACCAGCTTTGTTATAACACTTTTGGTTAAATTTGAATACAGCAATTTTTTTAGTCCCACAGGGTTAATTGAAAGGGGCCCAAAAAAAACCCGTATTTTCTAATACATTTAATACGTTTTTTTTCACTTTGGCGCAAAACCCGCTTTTTTATAGGCACCTTGTCTTTAAATTTAAAACCTTTGTATCACCACAGGTGAATTGAAAGGTGCCAAAAAAACTTTTATTTTCTGAATAAAAATTTTAGATACGTGTTTTTTTCACTTTGGGCCACTACAGCTTTGTTCATAAGCACTTTTCTTAATGTGAAACAGCAATTTTGTAGTCACCCAGGGGGAATTGAAAGGGGCCAAAAAAACCTTGTATATCTGAATACATTTCAGATACGTGTTTTTTCATTTTGGGGCCCCTACAGCTTTTTTCATAGAGGGACCTTGCCTTAAATGTGAATACACAAATTTTGTAGTCACCACAGGTAATTGAAAGGTGCCCAAAAAAACCTTGTATTATCAATAATTTCAGAACGTTTTTTTCACTTTGGCCAACCCGCTTTTTTAAGACACTTTGCCCTTTAAAATTTTTAAACAGCAATTTTGTTCACCACAGGTAATTTAAGGGCCAAAAAAACCTTTTTTTATCCGAATACATTTTAGAACGTGTTTTTTTACTTTGGGGCACCACTTTTTTGATAGATCTACTTTTTAGTTAAATTTAAAACAGCAATTTTTTAGTCACCACAGGGAATTTATAGGTGCCAAAAATACCTTTTTTTATCCAAAACTTCAATACGTGTTTTTTTCACTTTTGCCCAGCCAATTTTTTTGATAACCACCCATTTCAGTTAAATTTGAACCCCAATTTTTTAGACAACAGGTGAATTTATAGGCCAAAAAAAACCTTTTTATCCAAAATTACAGATACTTTTTTTTTTACTTTGGGGGCCCTCAGTTTTTTATAGGCAACCCCGATAAATGAATCCAATTTGTAGTACCACAGTAAGGTTTTAAACGTGCCAAAAATAACTTTATTTTCCGAAAAAATTCAGATAATTGGTTTTTTTACTTTGGGGCACACGCTTTTTTCATTAAACACCTTGCACTTAAATGAATACGCAATTTTGTAGTCACCACAGTGAATTTAAAGGGGGCCAAAAAAACCCTTTTATTATCGAATAATTTCAGAACGTGTTTTTTTTCTTTGGCCAACCGCTTGTTTATAACACTTTTCTTAAATTTGAATACAGCAATTTTGTATCACCACAGGTGAATTGAAAGGTCCAAAAATACTTGTATAACCCCAAAAACATTTCAGATATTTTTTTTTTCACTTTGGCCACCACTTTTTTGAAGATCACTTTTCAGTTTTAAAATTTTAATACAGCAATTTTTGTCCCCACATGAATTGATAGGTTCCAAAAATAAACCTTTTTTATCCAATACATTTCAGATAGTGTTTTTCCTTTGGCGCAGGCCACTTTTTTTGATAGATCACTTTGCAGTTAAATTGAAAACAGAATTTTGTACACCACAGGGGAATTGATAGTTGCCAAAAATACCTTTTATTATCCAATACATTCAGATACTGTTTTTTCACTTTGGGGCAGCCAGCTTGTTGATAGATCTACTTTCATTAAATTTTAAACAGCAATTTTGTATCCCCGGAATTGTTTGGTGCCAAAAAACCTTTATATCCAAACTTTTTAGATACGTGTTTTTTTTACTTTGCGAGCCAGCTTTGTTGATAGATCTACTTTTCAGTTAAATTTGAATACAGCAATTTTTTAGTCACCACAGGGGAATGATAGGTGCCAAAATACCCTTTTATTACCCCAAAACATTTCAGATACGGTTTTTTCACTTTGGGGAAGGGCCCCTTTTTTTGATAGATCTACTTTCAGTTAAAAATTTTAAACAGCAAATTTTTTAGTCACCACAGGTAATTGATAGGTCCAAAAATACCTTGTATTTATCCAAAACTTTCAATAGGTTTTTTACTTTTGGGGCCCGGGGCCCGCTTTTTGATAGATCTACTTGCAGTTAAATTTGAAAACAGCAAATTTTTTATCACCACAGGTGAATTGATAGGTGCCAAAAAAACCTTTTAAATCCAATACATTTTAGATAGTGTTTTTTTTCACTTGGCGCAGGCCACTTTTTGATAGAACTTTGCAGTTAAATTTGAATACAGCAATTTTGTAGTCACCACAGGTGAATTGATAGGTGCCAAAAATACATTGTATTATCCGAATACATTTCAGATACGTGCTTTTTCACTTTGCGTAGGCCAGCTTTTTTGATAGATCTACTTTGCATTTAAAATTTGAATACAGAAATTTGTAGTCACCACAGGTGAATTGATAGGTGCCCAAAAATACCTTGTATTATCCGAATACATTTCAGATACGTGTTTTTTCACTTTGGCACAGGCCAGCGTTGTTGATAGATCTACTTTGCAGTTAAATTTGAATACAGCAATTTTTGTAGTCACCACAGTTGAATTGATAGGTGCCAAAAATACCTTTATTATCCGAATACATTTCGGGATACTGTTTTTCACTTTGGCGAGGCCAGCTTTGTTGTAAGATCTACTTTGCAGTTATATTTGAAATCCAGCAATTTTGTTTTGATTTAAGGGATTTGAAAATTTGCTGTGATTTGCCGTCTTTAATAAGAGACTTTCCAAAACTCTTCCATACCTTCTCAAATTTTTATATTTCTGAACATGGAGCGAAATTCAGGTGGTAAGCGAGCAAAGAGGGGGGTAGGACATGGAGGTAGAGGTATGAGAGAAGGTGCTCCTTCCAGTGCTGGCAACAACACGCATGCCAGCGGATCGTCAGTTGCAGGACCGTCAGGCCTGTCATCGCTGGGTCAGGGCCCTGTGAATCTCAGTAACGAACAGCGTCGCCAATCTGTCCTTCAGTGGTTAATGCAACCTGCATCCAGCAGTCTTACCTCCTCGTCCTCCCAGTCACGGCCACAAATGTCGTCATCAGCATCATCAGCATCCGTCCAACATGAAGCAGCCCAAATGTCAACTCGTGTACCCACCACTGTGGATAATTCATTTTCTGAAGACCTCTTTGATGACAAAATGCGGTTGGGGTCAGAAGGCATGTTAAAAGATCAAGAGGCCAAAGAGGATGATTTTCTCTGCTCTGACGCCCAGTTACTGATGCCATCAGAGGAGGAGAAGGAAGCCGGTCAATCGGTAAAAATCCCGGGCGGTCGGCAACGCCTTGCAGTCCCTCTTGCTTGTAGCCCGCAGCTCCTGGATGCAGAAAGTCAGGACGACCAAGTCACCTGTGTTGATGATGATGATGACGACATTGCGGATCCAACGTGGTCTTTTCAGCAGAATTTGCTTGCGAGCGCTTCATCACTGGACGAGGAGGAAGACGATGGGGTAGTGTCAGTACGGGTTCCGCCTCAAAAAGGGAGAGGGCGGTCGCAGAAGTCCGCTGATATGATTCCGCCAGCCACGGTCAGCGCAAACCCCGCTCCTCGCTTATCGCCGTCAAAAAGGTCCAGGACCTCTCAAGCCTGGGCCTTCTTTGAGCAAGCCTCTGATTCACCCAGCGATGTCATATGCCGCCTTTGCCGTAAACGCATAATTAGAGGCAAGAACCTTAGGTGGTTAACCACCACCAACATGTCTAGTCACATGCAGCGAATGCATGAGTTGAAATGGAGGCAACACTTGGCCAAAAAAGGCCAGACCGACGCCGGGCCTCCAACCACTGTCACACCCTCTGTCTCCGCCTCCTCCTCCTCCGCCACCACCAAGCGTTCCTCAGCTGCCCATGTCTCTCAGAGTCATGATCAGGGATCAGCCTCCGCTTCAGCCTCCACCGTCGCCCGAGTACCACCAGCACCACCAGAGACCCTACCCCTTCTCCTTCCACCCGTTTGACGACCTGCACGCCATCCAGCGGGCAGTCTAGCCGCCAGCCTTCTGTCTTCCAGGTTTGGGAGCAGAAGAAACACTTTAACCCAAACCATCCCAAAGCCAAAAGCCTGAATGTCGGTATTGCCTTGGAAATGTTGCCTTTCCGTCTGGTGGACACAGATGGGCTCCGATCCATCATGGCCCTTGCCTGCCCCCAATACCAGATGCCGAGCAGGCATTTCTTTGCCAGAAAAGCCGTCCCTGCCCTGGCCAGCCACGTGTCATCTAAAATTTCAAGCGCGTTGTCTGCATCTGTGACCGGAAAAGTCCATCTGACCACCGACACATGGACTAGTAAGCACGGCCAAGGCCGCTATATCTCTGTGACAGCTCACTGGGTGAGCTGGGTGGATGTCTCTTGGGGTGACGGTGGCTCTCAGGCTCGGCGCACGCTCTTCAAAACCGCAGGGATGGTGCAGGGTTCTTTCCCCCAAGGTCCTCTGGTGGCATCACGTGCCCAGAGAAACCAGGCCGTGTTGAAATTAATCTGTCTTGGAGACCGTCCACACACAGGTCAGGAGCTGTGGATGGCTCTCCGCAACGAGACAGAGCGCTGGCTGGGTGCCAAGAACCTTGTGCCAGGCAAGGTGGTGTGCGATAACGGGCGAAATCTGCTGGCCGCCCTTAAGATCGGTAGGCTGGAGCACATCCCTTGCCTGGCACATGTCATGAACCTTGTCGTCCAGAAATTTCTAAAGAGCTACCCGGGTCTGGACTGCCTGCTGAGGAAGGCTCGAAGTCTAAGTTCGCACTTCCGCCGTTCGCACCCTGCTTCGTCCCGCCTGGCTGCGTTGCAGCGTCAGCTCAGCCTCCCCGTCAACCGTCTCATTGTTGACGTGGCAACACGCTGGAATTCCACCCTCCACATGCTCCAGCGATTGTGGCAGCAGCGCAATGCCATTACGCAGTACGAAGTGACACATGGCCTGACAAGCAGGGTGCGGACCTCTGGTGTTGAGCCACCGAGAGTGGAGGCAGGTGAAAGAGCTCTGCACCATCCTTGCCAGTTTTGAAGAAGCCACCAAAATGGTCAGTGCGGACAATGCCCTTGTCAGCATGAGCATTGTGGTGATCTTAGTTCTGGAACGATCGTTGGACACTCTGAAACAACAGGTCCCGCCAGCGACGGAGGAGGAGACGGACACAGATGCGGACACGGAGCCTTTTTCTCTCCGTCAAATCCACAAGGCCCGACAGTTTCACAATTTCATCGGTCTTCATTAGGCAGTGGTTCGGGGTCCAGAGCTAGTGCAAGGTGGCGCATCAGCTCTCAGGGTGCATCATCTCAGGCAAGTCAGGGCTGTGTTGAAGCTGTGCCGGAGGCAGCGGAGGAGGAGGAGGAGAAGGAGGTATTCCTAGACACTGACGTTACCGACGTCCCTGCCTTGGAAAGAGGTTGGCGCGAATTTGAGGCGGAGGAGGAAGATGAGGAAGATCAGTTTGCTAGTGCCCCTCGACCCAGAGGCTTGGGAAATCAAGGCTCCATCTCTCACATGAGTGCTTGGATGCTCCATTTCCTCCAACATGATCCTCGCATTAAGGCCATCAAAATGAACAACAGTTATGGGTGGCCACCCTCCTGGATCCCCGGTACAAAACAAAACTCAGCACTTTCCTTCCACCCACCCAAATAGAGAGTAAAATGCAGGAAATGGAGACCTTGCTGATTGATCAACTGGAGACATCTGTTGCGTCTGCTTCACGTTCCCCAAATGTCACGGTGGAACAACATCAGCGACGTGACAGCAGTAGAGTGCCAAGTAGGCGTAGCGGCAGCAGCACAGGCAAGGTGGCAGAAGCCTAATGGGTGACCTCTGGCAATCTTTGTTTACCACCTCACCAACGCATGCAATGCAGGGCACACATCCAACACACAGAGACCAGCTTAAGATCATGGTGCACGACTATCTGCGTCTCAACACCGATGTTTTTGTATGTGTTCCGGACCCAATAGACTTCTGGGTATCCAAAAATGGACGAATGGCCCGAGCTCGCTCGCCACGCCATAGAGGTGTTGTCCTGCCCAGCAGCCAGCGTCATATCTGAGCGGACCTTCAGCACAGCTGGAGGAGTCATTACAGACAAACGCATCCGGCTTTCCACAGATAATGTGGATCGTTTGACTTTCATCAAGATGAATCAGGCATGGATCTCTGATGATGTTGTGGCCCAATTGCCGAGGTCACCGATTAGTTGCCGGTCTACTTCACATTCCTCTTCAAACAGAAATGGTCCTCTTGAAAACTTTTTTTAAAATGATCATTTCTTACTGCAATTTTTATTCTCTTTTCCCAACAGTTCATTTTGCTGGTTTTGCTGTGAGGAGACTGTAAAAGACAGCAAGGTTTCATGACAACACTACACATTTTACTCATTTATCTTTAGAAGTTTTGATTTATCAATTTTTTGAGGTCATGTTGCTGTGAGATTACAGCTATAATTATGGTCCTTTGGAACAGAAATGTGGCTTTTAAGTGGCATTTCTCCCTCACAATTTTTAATAGTGGCTGAGAAGTCATATTTATAATTTTTTGGGGTCATGTAGCTGTGAGATACAGCAATAATCATGGTCCTTTGGAACAGAAATGTGGCTTTTAAGTGGCATTTCTCCCTCACAATTTTTAATAGTGGCTGAGAAGTCATATTTATAATTTTTTGGGGTCATGTAGCTGTGAAGATACAGCAATAATCATGGTCCTTTGGAACAGAAATGTGGCTTCTAATGGCATTTCTCCCTCACAATTTTTACAGTGGCTGAGAAGTCATTTTTATAATTTTTTGGGTCATGCTGCTTGAAATGCAGCAATACTACAGGTCCTATTATAAAAAAAATTTGTTTCTAACAGACATTTGTTCTTCACAATTGTCCAAAGTGGCTCAAGGGTCATGCTTTGAATTTTTGGGGGCATTTGCTTTGAAATGCAGCTATACTACAGGTCCTATTATAAAAAAAATGTTGTTTCTAACAGACATTTGTTCTTCACAATTGTCCAAAGTGGCTCAAGGGTCATGCTTTGTTCAGGCAGGAATTTGTGTGGATACAGCTATTAATGGACACATATTGCAAAATATTGTTTTTGGATTCTAACAGACAATTTGTTTTCAAAAAATTTTCAAAAGGGCAAGACATGTGGGATCCCTCCTATTTTTGGGGCTTTTCTGATTAACTATGCAGCTAATACTAAGTGTTCCTATTAAATAAGAAAAATGTTGTTTCTAACAGACATTTGTTCTTCCAATTGTCAAGAGTGGCTCAAGGGTGATGGTGCTGTCAGAAACAGGAATAGGTAGGCCACTGTTAATGGACACATATTGCGAAATGACTTGTTTTTGCAAGATCTTTAACATAGTTATCAATCCCTGTATTGAAACAACCCATTTAATACAATTAAAAAAAGAGAAACAAAGACATGGTGGGATTCCATCCTATTTAAAAATGTGTTTTCTGGAATTAAACTACTAAAAAACTTGCATGTACAAAATAGCTGGTAAAAAAATTCCTCTGAATTGTAAAGGGAGGTACAGGAAAACTTGACCAGATGTAGGTTATTCAGAGGACATGGAGTATGGAGCACGGACAGAGAACAAAGTACAGAGACAATTTCCTCCAGCACGTTGAGTAAAATGAGAAAAAGAATGCCAAGAAAAAGGGCACCTGGGTGGAACAGGAGCTGTTAACCACCAGTATTTCCAAGTGAAGCTCAATTGGTACGCACTCATACGGAGGGGCAAGAGCTACCCAGGACAGGGACAGTATATTCAGTGAAACTAAATGGTGGTTGAAAGACTCCTATTTCCGGCACTTTTTAATCTGTGGGTCAGCAAGGTTTAATGGTCTATGCTGGGTACAGGACAGAGTAAGTAATGTCCAGTTCAACTAAAATGGTGGTTCAAAGACTCCTTTTCACGACACTTTTTAATTTGGGGTCAGACAGTTTAATGGTCATCTGGGTCCAGGGACAGGTATAGTCAATGTCCAGTTAACTAAAATGGTGGTTGAAAACTCCTTTTCCAGGCATTTTTAATCTGGGGTCATGAGGTTTGGGTCATGCTGTCGGTCAGGACAGGATATAGTCAATGTCCAGTTAAACTAAAATGGTGGTTGAAAGACTCCTTTTTCCGGCACTTTTTTAATTGGGGTCATGCAGTGTTTGGGCTCATGCTGTGGCCAGGACAGGTATAGTCAATGTCCATAAACTAAAATGGTGGTTAAGAATCCTTTTTCCGGGACTTTTAAATTGGGGGTCATGCAGGTTTGGGCTCATTTTGTGGCCCCGGACAGGTATAGTTTAATGTCAGTGAAACTAAAATTGGTGGGTTTAAAGACTCCTTTTTCCCCCCATTTTAAAATTGGGGGGTCATGCAGGTTTGGGGCTAAAGCTGGGCCCCGGACAGGTATTCAAAGTTCAAAAAAAAT
>JAODAL010070699.1:0-15823 GCA_025379985.1 Phyllomedusa bahiana | reverse complement strand
GCCCAAAACGAAACATACTCAATGATAGAAACTTGTATTTACAAAATTACTGGGAATCTTATATAAGTGATAAACAAAAACTTGTCGACCATAAGCTTTTTCCCCTACAAGTCTTCAGCTTTACACTCTCTGCCAGAGGAAGTTTATCGGGGGAAGTCACAGCTCAAATCCACACGTGTCCGGGACGTCTCTCAGTGCAGGAATAATATTAGTTCTAGTCACTAGATTCTGGAGATCGGTCACTGATCCAGGATTTCTCTCCATACCCCGGATTACACAAGTATGAAGAGACTCAGGTGACTTGTGTGGCCCCCCAGCAGTGCCCTGTGTGTCAGGAGGATGGAGCCGGGGCCCCATATAGAGGCCTCCCCCCACTCACTGATACATGAGAGGGACAATAAGCAGAAGATCCTAGAACTCACCAACAAGATGACGAGCGCTAAACTGGAGAGGTGCCCCTCGGCTGCTGGGAAATGTTTGGGCCATTATACAGTAACACCACTGGAGGGGTCGGGGGATGACCGTATCTTTTTTGTGTGTCAGTTCCTATAAGGTGTAAAGGGGTCGCTGTCTATTTTCTCCATGAGGAGTGGGAGTATTTAGAAGGACACAAGGATCTGTACAAGGACGTCATGATGGAGGAATCACCGCCCTCTTATGTCACAAGGTAAGGAGATAGAGCTGGGTTATCTTGTCTATTACTTTGGGTGCAGGACGGCACTGGCGGCCATGTTGGAGATTTAAAGGGAATATGTCATCAGAAAATACTCTCCTGTTTAGATCATGTTCTTGTATGAAGTATAGTTATTATGCATTGTTTTTCATGTTTTTTTTCATATCACTATATTAAAAAAAAATCCTTAACTCTTGCAGTTTTTAACCCTAATCATAGTCTGACACTTCCTCTTCTGTAGAGAAGAGTCTCCTTATTATCATCACAGATGGATTACAGTGGAAGGTGACACCAATGTGTAGATAACACGGCTTATCCCCAATCACAATAGGAGATGTCACAGCTCCCTCTCCCCACACAATGACTTCTTCCCAGGTCACAGAGCCTCAACACTCTCCATTTGAAGTCAATGAGTCTCAAGAGCCCCTTGGTTTTTCCGCTTTAACCTTTGCAAAGGATCTTGATTTTGCTGCAGGTCACTCCTAGACCACTACCCTCGATGTGATCACCCATGGTTATAGCCTATGTTCAAGCATGATACTAGAGGAACAGACTAGAAGGGTGGTTCCAGACAAGCTGAGGCACAGAGAAGGTGGAGTACCTTTGTAGTTGAGGACAAGCTGGAGATCAAGGCAAGTACTGGAAAGATAATGATCAGGAACAAGCCAAAGTCAAAACAAGGACGTGACACATGAGAATCGCTTCAGAACATTAGGAAGTACACCAAAGATCTAGCCTAAAGTTTGAGGACGTGTCCCTTTAAACTAGACAAAAAACACTCCAATTCTTTGGGGCATGTTAACAGCTCAATGGCTAGACTAAACTGACCCCAGAAGCTGGCAATTCTGGCATTTATGCTAACTGGGAAAAAATTAGCAGGTGCAGCGAATTGCTTGTGCAAAAGCTCACATACCCCCACTGCTAGGGGAACAATTAGATGAAAAAACTGCACACCAACTTGACACCTGTTCACACCAGCATGCAGAAAAGCCACAGTGTAATGCATGGGGAGATTGCACAAATGCAAAAATACCAATAAAACAACCACTCACGCACTCTCACTGCATGAGGGGGGTGATTGCTAGTACTACAAGTGCATATAATAAGGCGATACAGAAGGGTGCCATAAGTACAAATACGTGTGGTACACCATGCTGGCTTACAACCTATTAGTGACACCCATACTATTAGATTAGGCGGGCTGCTCAGCACTTTTTAGGTGTCCAACACAAAACACAGACACCCTCCACTCCCCAGCACTGTTGGGCCACATATGCACTGACTCTTTGAATACAGAAGACCAAACATGCACCCTACACTAAAACCATTAGGGAGTAACAGAGCGGACACTGCAGAGAACCTGGGAGCATAAACAGTTGTGCATGACGTAAAGTCCTTATCAATGAGTACTTACTCCACTGAAATTCTCTTTTATAGTGGTCAGTTTGATATAAACAATCAATCTTTTACATACGTTGTATCCCACACATATAAAGTTTGTAAAGATAACCTGTGGTTGGTATACAGTCCTCCGTCTTAAACAATTTCTTGGATCATATCCATATAGTCTTTATTGCGAGTTGAGACGCCTTGGCTGGCTCCCACTCTTTGTCCATTGCTCCACTCCTGGGATGTTTCAGAGGGCTGACCTGCATCAAGTGGTGGCAGGGATATTGGACACTTTCTGGCCTTATTAGGTCCCTCACAGGCATCAATATTCATACCTTAGTTTTCTAATTCTTGAGTAACTGCCCCTCCGGAACTTTTTCCTCCTAATGCCCTAAAATGCCTCTGTATCTGCAGACTTTCCAATAGGTCTTCCAATAGTTTCGGATCGACACATGGATATAATTGCTTATCAAAGAAATAGAGAGTAAAAAAGCTATAAACTTATACGTCACATTCAAACTAAATAATTGGTGTGATAGCTTGTGCACAGTGAGGCCCCATATGCGCTTCCCTATACCCAAGAGAATTGCATATGGGGCCTCACTGTGCACGAGCTATCGCACCAATTGTTTAGTCTTTTTTATCTATTTCTTCAAAAAATGTTTGAGGTCTGGCGCTGTCTGTCTGGATAAAGACAAATAAAGACCCACCTCCTTGAGGGAGCACAGCAATCTGCTGCATAGACAAATTTCAACCAACAGTGATAGCGGTATCATCCCACATCCTACCAATAGGTTAACTCCAAAAAGTGTCCGAGTAAACATCCCCAAGTGTAAAATCACATTACTTAACCAAAAACAACAAAAGATCACACTCAGCGATAGCTTATCATTTTTGCTCTATGGAAAATAAGTGTACTCAATTCACCTAATGCTATCACTGGTGAGAGAGTCCGACATTTGAACATGGTCTACGGAACAGTTCGACACAGATGCCGGAGTCTCCAACAGGAAAGCAGGATCTTGCACTGTACTGGCTGTAAATCACTGACCTAACAGAAAAATAGACTAAAACATAACCTTTAATGTGTTCGTATAAAATTGATGTATCCAAAAATAAATCGGGGAAATATATGTCACACAAAAGGCAACACCTAAGTGTGTGAACGAAGAAAATAACGAGCTGAATGGAAAAACCTCTATGTCTTAAGTACTCACATGTAGTGTTGATGGAAGCGTTCAAGAAAAGTGAAGTTCAAGTCAAACATTTCAATTTTCTCGAACCGAACGTTTTACTGTTCGTTCGAGTAAATGTTCGAGTTCGATATGGCGTGTGACACGCCATTTTAATAGTTTTTAGTGCCTTTGGGCATGTTCACACTGTGTAATTGCGGCGCGTACATTACGCGCCTCAATTACGCCAGGTGTTTTGGGAGTCATGCTGATTTTATTGCACGCACGGGGGGACGAGGCGTAATCCATAGTTCTCTATGAGAGCTATGGATTACCGTAATTATGGGGTGCATTTCCCCACGTATTAAGCACAGAACGTGGTGAAATATGCTCCAAAATAAGCCATGTGAACATACCCTTTCTGCACTTTTGGGGGCTATCCGATCAATGTAGAGCACGGAGAAATGTCAAAAACGTCATCGCTGAGGTGTAGGGCTCTGATTGGCTGCTAAAATCACCAGCCCATGTTATATATATTTAACCATGACCATGTGTCACAGATGGTGCCGCAGCCTGTGCTAAGGGCTGCGGGCATATAATAATAATAATAATCTTTATTTATATAGCGCCAACATATTCCGCAGCACTTTACAATATAGAGGGAATAAGCACAGACAAACCAGACATTACATTATAAAAAAGCTACGTACAAATCAGACACGAGGTGTGAGGGCCCTGCTCGCAAGAGCTTACAATCTGTTAGGGTGTATGGGTGAAACAAAGGGTGACAAGTGCTTGGTTTACAATGGACCAGCCATGTTACATAATTATGGGTATACATAATCCGTGTCTCTGCTCGCTCCCCTGCGCCAGGGGTGAGTGGCCCTACGGTCCACGTATCGGGCCATGGGCGCACATGCCACCGGAGCACATACACTTACCTGACCGCGCTCCTGCCTCCTCGCGTCCTCTTAGTGGCAGGTGCACGCGTCCCCACTCCCTAGGGTGCGCACGAGCCGGCTGGTTCAAATTTAAAGGGCCAGCGCGTCGGTAATTGGCTATTGCCGGCCGCTGACCCTATATAAGGGCTCCACCTCCAGCAGTGCTCTGCCGGATCTTTAGTGCTTTCTGCCTATGGTGAAAGCGTTTGGAAGCCCTCATTATGTCTTCCATGTATCGAACCTCTTGCTATGTTTCTCCGTCCGTGAACCTTTGCCGCCTGTCCCAACCTTCCTGCCTGTCTCCGACTTCGAGCTTGCCCGATGATTTGGTACCTCGTTGCACCTCGGCTGACTCCGCAAGCTCGTCGCATCAGGGGTAGCAACCTGGTGGAATCCCGCCACAGCAAGCCCATCCTGCCTTGCGGCAGGCTCTGGTGAGTACCGGGACCCACTTAGACTCCGCTCCCTGGCGTGGCGTCTACCATCGCTTGTGGGGGTTCGGTGGATCCACTACCTACTCTCCAGCCGTTACACCATGTTAGTCTTCCATAGAAAAAGTAAAATCCGACGCATTTCCCCATAACACTGACAGCGGTTCATCAGGGGGACTAATGTAGATAGTGATAGGGGCAAAAATGTATATAGCCCTCAAGAATAGACGTGTAGGGAACTAACCTACACTCTCAGTAGTAACACCAGTGGCCTAAGATAAAGATGTAGTAAGTGGAATGGTGTCCCCCTATTCAGGATACCTCTAGAAAGACGCACAGGCCGGAATATCCTGTGAGGGGAGAGATCTTGCACTTGTGTAGTCCTTTGGTAAATCCCAACTGTGAACAGGTCCACATCTCATACTTAATTTATTATATGCTGCCTACTAATATATAAGCAAGAGTTCTACTCATTAAGTGACAGATAATACTGGGAGGAGAGATATTCGTTTGGTTTATTGTTGGCAACATGGAAGGAGAACTCTACTTGGTAAGTTATGGGGGCACAAAAGATTGTGTTTAACATATGTTTAGAACTATCGTGTTTGAGGTTTTCTTGGTTTCTAGAGCTCAATACACTCCTTTTTCCTTTTTAAGTGGTTAAAATAAAAATTAAGTTTTGGATTTTTCTCTGATGGATAAAAGGGGTTAAATATTGCCTATGGTAAAAATGTGGATTTGTTCTGTCCTGCACCCCACTATCACTGGTAGGTTACTTCTATAAATAGTGGGATATGAACACAGCCAAAAAACAGCATGAGTGACCCATTGAGGTCAATATTGGGCTCAGCCTGCTAATATAGAGAAATGTCACCCAGCAAATAACTGGATATACTATATCATAGTCCACAGTATGGGGGATAGCAAAGAGTAACCTACCAAACTAGTTCTGCAAATATTCATAAGCAGCACCGCTAAAATGACCCAAACACAGGGGAAAAACTATTGTCTCTATAATCTCCCTTTACCACTATAGGAAGCATCTGACGTTTTGCTTCAACTAAAAAAAATAATCAATTTTATGTCTTTTTTTTTTCTTTTCCTTTCTATCCCAATATTCCTGATGTTCCTGTTAACTTTATACCTGTAAATTTGATAGAGGTTGGATAAAGTGATCTGTATCGGGGACCGGGAGTAGAAGTCCATCAAGATGGTTGCATAAGCTGTGAGCTCCAGGACTCAGCTGCCAGAAACTAGGGAGGCACGCGGCTACACTGGCACCTAAGAGGTGGAGAACATCTCTGCACTGCCCAGGCACTAGAGAAAAACCTGGCCACCTATAAATTGATTTCAGGATACCTTCCGGGTGGCCCTGAGACTCGGGGGTGCAACCGAGCCCTGACATGTGTGGGGCGCCATCTTGCTTCAGCACTGCTGTGCAGAGAGGAGCCTTAGAGAGAGCGGTCTGCACCGCTGATCCCAGCCTCTTACCATCCAGATGCTGAGTGTTCTGGATGGAGCTTAGGTGGAGATTCTCCCGACAGGCGAGGACAGCGATATATATCTATATGAGTTCAGCTAACCTCAAGCACAAGGAGCGAACTTTTTTTGGGAAGCCCAGTACAAATAAGGAGCTGTCTGTAGCTGCTGGAGTTAACCCATTTTTCAGTGCAGTTACATTACACTCCCTAGAAGATCTGCATCACCTGGCTTGTAATTTATTACATAACAAACAAGACAGTAGCTCCTCCACACATGCAGAAATAGAAGAAGAGAGCACAGGATCCACCTCTTACACCCTACAATGCCTCCTATAACTCAGAGGCAATCCCAGGCTGAGAAAAAAAAACTCGCCCCAAAACTCAAGCCTGATCTCCCCCTGTGGAACCTCTTGATAAAGATCTGGTATAGATAGTCAGATATCTGCAGCACAACCATGGGGTTCCTCTACTGAGTCCCAAATAGGTGAACTAACGTCTGATCATATATTCTCCTCCAAAGATGTTGAGTGATGTACTTATTTGAAACATATGCCCACTAAAGAGGATTTTAAACACCTTATTTCAGAAGATTTTTGTACACAAAGAGGATCCGCTAGGAAGAAGAAGGGAAGTTCTTTCTTTTTTATCCCTTTGACCTCTTTACTTGCTTTGGCTTATAAAAATACTGCAGATATCCAGAATAAGCCGTGCATGAAACCATCCTGATAGGAATGCTATAAACTTGTCGGCTTTGAGGTTTACTACAAAAATTAAAACTTATTAAATCTGTTGTTAATTTTAACAGAAAATTCTACAACAAGTTCTGGAGAACACCATATGTTATCTCTAAATGATCAAATAGAGGAGGAAGAGATCAAGCAGCACTCTTTAAAGGAAAGCTTAACTACTATGAATGTACATCCAGGACTTCCGCAAACAGATCTATCTTCTAATGCTCTTAATCATGAGGAACCTTCTGCTGACCAATCACAGATGGTTACCCAAAGTGAAGGCCAGAAAGCGGGTAAAACGATTCAGTCTGGTAAACAGTTAACAAAAAGCTCAGATGTTTCTACACACAGAAGAATTCACACATGGAGGAAAGATTCCAGTGTAGAAGGGGGAAAGTGCTTTCAAAGTAAATCAAAATTTGTTAGACATGAGAGAATTAACACAGGAGAGAAGTCACTTACATGTTCAGAATGTGGGAAAAATTTTAAAAAGAAGTCTCATCTGATTGAACATCAGAGAGTTCACACAGGAGAGAAACCATATTCATGTTCAGAATGCGGGAAAAGCTTTAAAAGTAAATCAGATCTGGTTAGACATGAGAGAATTCACACAGCAGAGAAGCCACATTCATGTTCAGAATGTGGGAAAGGTTTTACAAATAAATCAGACCTCGATAGACATAAATGAGAGAAAGCCGCGCGCGCGTGCGCGTGCGTGCCGAGCTCGCGAGCGTCATGTTCAGAATGTGAATGTTTTAGAATTAAATCATATCTTTTTACACATTAGAATTCACACGAGAGAACCATATTCATGTCCAGAAATGTGGGAACTCGTTAGGATGATGCAAACCACGATCTTATTACACATATAAATCTCACACCACACAGGAGTAAAACACAAAATTCATGTTCAGAATTACATGTTTAAATATTTTTACGAGACAAAAGTAAATCACTACTTAAACATCATTTGTATTCACAACAGAAGAACCTATTTGTGTTCAAGGAGGAAAGGTTTTACAGTCAACAAAACTTGTAAGACCTGTAAATTCAACACAGTGATAACCGTATTCCATGTTCAGCAATGTGGGAAATGTTGACAATCTCATCTAATTGAACATCAGAGCGTTCACAAGAAGAAACCCTATTCATATAAAAATTGGGAAAGGTTTTATGAGTAAATCAAAACTTGTATACATAGAAATCACACAAGAAAGCCATATTCATGTTCGGCAATTGGGAAATTTTACAAAAAATCACAACTTTTTAGACATAGTGAATTCACCACAGTAGAGAAAGCCCATATCATGGTTCAGCAATGTGGAACAGTTGTTTAACAATAATCCAGAACTTTTAGACATGAAAAAGCCACTCTAGAAGAAGCCTCATCATGTGTGGAAATGTGAAACTTTTAAAAGTAAAAACAAGATCTAACTAAACATAAGAAAATTTTCAACACAGAAGAAATGCCGTTTCATGTTCAGAGAATGTATTGGAAGAAGTTTTAGAAGTAAAACATATCTCTTGCATACATCAAGAATTTCACACAGAGAAATGCCTTTTCATTTACAAATGTGGAAAAGCTTTAGCATTAAGATCCGATATCTTTGTATATAACATTAAGAATATCACACAGGAAAGAGGCCATATTCTCTCCAAGTGTGGGAAATTTTTAAACAAAAGGTTACGCGAGCGAGGTGAGACGCACTAAATTTATTCACACACAGAAGAACCATATTGATGTTTCATGAAGTGAAAAGTTTACAGTGAATCTATATATTGTTACACAATTAGGAATTCACACAGGAAGGAATTTCTGCAAGCAACTCCTCTTTCCATTTGACTGTATGAATCAAAGAATGATATAGGAAAATGAAAAAGAATGAAATATTTTATATTTATTTGACAACCAATAGCAATAAACTATGATGAAAAGCTGAATATAAAAAATTGCTATAATAGATTGGGATATCAAATATGATGTATGGTTAAAAAACAAAAGAAAAAAAGAAAGTCCAATATAATGTAAGCAGTAATGATAGACCAATGTAAAATTTCAAATGTAATATTACACGTAAATATATATATATGTAGAAAGCAAAGCTAATTTCATCTAAGCCATTTGGGGTCAAAAGGCTTAATTGTATATATCGCGTAGACTTTAACCTTTTGGC
Source organism: Phyllomedusa bahiana (assembly GCA_025379985.1). Taxonomy (NCBI): domain Eukaryota; kingdom Metazoa; phylum Chordata; class Amphibia; order Anura; family Hylidae; genus Phyllomedusa; species Phyllomedusa bahiana. The sequence goes on along the minus strand of JAODAL010070699.1, from coordinate 6,831 downwards.
ACATGGATTGAAATATATCAATGTCATATAAAAAGGTCAAAAATTTCTGAGGCTCCTGTCATATTCAGAGAAAGTCCATAATGTAAAAATCATAGTAACAAAATACTCACCACCCTTTGCTTTATCAAGATCTCAAGTTGCAGGGTGTAGCTATTAGAGTGCAAGAGGTCGCGGTCCACTATGGCCCTGGAGCCTTAATGGCCCAAAGCTCATTACCACATAAAAGAATACTGGATATAAATGGCAAAAGGGGTAGTATGGGGGCCCTTTAATGAATTTTGCACGGCCCAAGCTTTAAATACGCCTCTCATTAACTGGATAAATTCCGGTACCTGAAAGCTGTGACCTGCATCAGAGTCTAATCTTCATAATCTTTTGTAGAAATCCACACTCATAACATAAAAGCATTTATAAATCTTGTTAAAAACCATGACGAATAAACACCAAAATGTTGTTGACGCATATCAGACCTTGTCGTGTTATTGATGACAATGAAAAAATAAAACTGCGACACAGTTATAAAACTTAGTAACCAACAGGACCCAATTGTATATTAAAACAATGACTATTAGGGTTCAACTCCTGGAATGTCCAATAATTATACCATAAACAGACAATGTGCATATAAAACAAACAGATAATACAACCACTAATAAATGTAATAACAAATCACTCCAAGTACCTAGCTCAGATCCAAGACTTCCTGTTTTAGATTTCTCTTTCTCTTTATTTGGTCTTTTTCATTACCAAAAAAGCTAAAGAATCTAATTTACCCTGATGGACTTCAATTAGATGTTTCCTCCAGCAATTGAATCTCTCCATTTATTTATAGCTATGTACATGTTTCTGATGTTCTCGCTTCACTACTTATTGTACAGCCTATATAAATAATATGTTCACCTATAATAAAGCTTTTGATGTAAAATTCTGAGTCTTTTGATAATTTCATATTTCCTTCTATACTAAAGAAGCACTTGATTCATCTGCTCTCCACACTGGAAAAAGCCTACTGTGATAAGCCAAATATGATAACCAGAGGGTGGACTAATATTCATTGGACTTTGGATGCAATATCCTAAGATATGCCATGAAGGTCCCTATGTGGGAGCTCCCCATAAGATCATATAATAGAACCCTATTTTTAGGGAAGTAATACATTAGGATAACCAAAATGAATCAAACCTTGCCTCAAATCCTGCTTGACCAAAGACCCACAAAAAGTTACAAAATGAGAGATGAGTGTGTTTGTCACTCACAGATAAATATAACTTAACCCTATGAAACCAAAAAAAACTTATATTGGAGCATATATTTTTCTGTACATTTCGGGAAAAACTAGGAAAAATTACTTTTTTTTTCAGTATACCTTACATGGTCCGTGGGGAGGAACAAATGGAGCAGTTGCACCCCCTTCGGAATACTTACTGGTAATCCCGCACCTTGACGTGGGGGGTTTTGGGCCTTTCATTAATTGCACAAATCAAAAGGTAGGAGAAAACGCTGTGTATAGATTATCTCCAATGAATAAACTGTCGGGGCTAACTTCTCAACTCAACATGTTGCCTCCCCCCTGATACCAGCCTGACCTCTTGATGACGGGGCCCAGCCACTCCTGACAGGGGGGGGGTCCCACCAATGGGGGCCCGAGGCCGCCCCAAATCAGCGCGGGGGCGGTATCCGGGAATCCCTTTTTAAAACTCCCTAAAGTACTGCTGGCCCCTGTAAATTTCCCGGGCTCCCTTGTTTTTTTTTTGGTTTTTTCTTACTTTTTCCTGACCTGGCTTGTTCCCTGACCCCTTTTCTCCTGATTTTTTACCAGCCCCGTTTGTTTGCCCCTCGGCTTTTTTAATTTATCCCTCGGTTTGTTTTTGTGGTTTTGGGGCGTTCCATTTGATATTGACCCGGATGCTGACTACCTACTTCCTCCCCCCCAACTTAGAGGCGGGATGTCCCCATTCCGTTGCCCCCCACAGCACGTCAATAGAGGACATGGGGGGGTTCCATTGGGGGCTCACCACCCCCTTGACGTACATTTTTCAAGGCCCAAACCGTACTCTCTCCCCTCACTATGGACCCCAACACTCGGGTAGAGCGAGCAGGGGCTAACCCAGCTACCCCGGGATCGGGGCGCTGGGGGAAGAACAACGGGGGCTACCCCAAGAAAGGGGTCCCTGCATTACCTTCCCTCCTGTGGAAAACCCCCTACCCATTCCTAAAGGGTTTCAGGTAACAGGGGGGCCTTTGTGGCATTTAGAAGGGTTGTCCCTTATTTTAGGCTCCGCCCCTTCCCTCGGGAAATGAGGAAAAAAGGGGTGGAATTGTTTTTCCCTTTTCCGGGGTCCCCCCCCCGGGGTGGCTTTTTTTCTTCCCGCATGACTCACCAAAACTGTCTTCTGTGGACAGTTCTTTCCAATTTTAGGGTACTCTTTTAATGACTCAATACAACGGGGCTGAGGCTCACTACCACCTTAGGATAAACTGTGGGGGATTTTGCTCCGAATTTCGTCGGTGGTTCCCTTTGGGATAAAACGACGCACTTCAATGCCCGTTTGATTGGGGTTAGCTGACCAGTGAAGGTTTTATTTGGCTTACCACCCCTTACTTTAGATGAGGCCATCACTGCCGTTCTTGGACAACTTTTAGGAAAGGCAGAAAATTCCCCCCCCCCCCCCCTGGTCCACCCATGGTCCCCCCCTAAACCTTTTTTTCCCCAAAACCCAGGGGAGCCCATGAATAGGGCTTTTTCTGTCACTGGGGCTATAACCAATTCTCTCGCATCCGGGGGTTGTGCCTACGTGGAAAGATGGGCACAGAATTTTGGGGAAAGCCCAAAAGGAGGGCCAGGCGGGAAAACTCCCAAAGCCTAGGGGGTCGCGGAGGATCACCTGGCAAACAGGGGTTTTTTTCCTATTTATCTAAAAAGGTTGCTGCACCATTAAGATTTTATACTTTCGCTGTCCGTTCTGGGGAAAGCGTTTGTGGGTTCGGGTCACTTTTAATTTGTTGATCGTTTTTTTCGCCCAAACGTCGGCCTACCTTGTAACGCTTTTTGACCACTCGGGGAGGGCTATTGACTCCACCCCATATCGGGGCGCATCCAAAAATTGTACCCCTGATGGGGATGTGGTTGGATCCATACTTTGAAAAGTGACTATTTTATGGAGGGCGCCCTGATGTGGGTTGGGTGCCCTGGGTTCAAAACATAATCCAGTTTTTGACTGGGAAATTTAGGAAATTAGTCAGGGGGACGCGGGGTGTTACAATGTCTCCTTTCCCTGCGGGCAATATGATGTCAGGCTAAATTTTTACGGGAACGGGGGTGCCAGCTTGAACCTAAAGCGGCATCTTTGAATATGTCGGGGGTAAGGGTTTCCCAGAACCCTTCTCCTCCTGGGGAAAATATGCCCTCCACCTGTACCTAACGTCGATATTGTTTTAGGGGGTGGTTTTAAAACCCCCGGGTTATTTGCTGAAATTACCCTCTTCTCTCTTAACATAACGTTCCCTCGGGACCTTGAAGATAATTTACCTGTACCCCCCCTCTAGGGTCCTTCTCCAGTTCCATAGAGGGGGGGTTAAACCAGATCAGGGGAAGGGGCCGTGGGCCCCCCCAAAAAGGGGGGGGATTCAGGGGTAAGCTTGCTCAGACTGCAGAAGGCGAACAGCTGATGTGCGCTCCCCCCCTGATACACTCTGGACACCTTGATAACAGGGGGGCCCGCCATCCTGACAAGGGGGGGATACCCCAATGGGGGAAACCCGGAGGCCGCTCCCAAAACTGCGGGGCGGTATCCAGGGAAACCCCTTTTAAAAAATCCCCGAAAGCTACTGCTGGCCTGTGATATTCCTGGCTACCTTGTTGTTTGTTTTGTGTTTGCTTTCCTATTCCCCCCCGGGTTTTCTCCTGACCCCCGTTTGTCTCCTGATTTTGTACCTCGCTCCCGGTTTTCGTTTTTACCTCGGTTTTTACGTTTATCCCTCGGTTCTATTTTTGGGTTTGCGTTCCTATTTTATATTGACCGGACGTCTACTATTCTACTTCCCTAGTCCCCCCCACTTACAGAGCAGGGCGTCGCCCCTTGCCGTTGCCCCCCCACGCCTCAATAGGGAGGGACAGTGGGCTGGGTTTCCCGTTGGGGCCACTGCACCTCCCTTGACGGGCAAAATACACTACAAGCCTTGTGTATTTCTTTTTTTTTTCTTTTTTATGACGAATAAAAGTGTCATACAATTGGGGACAACACAAAATAACACTCTTATCACAAACACATGGGGCTGGGGAGGAAAGGGTTTTCCCAAAGAAAGTAGGGAAAGATGCAAGACCAGGGATAAGGGTTGTATAGCATGTCCTTGGCCCTTGTGTCCCTACGAAATATAACTTGGGATCAGCACCTTAATCCCCATGTTTCTTGACAAAACCTAGATGTCCCTTATTTACACAGTCAAGGGAAAGGAGATGACATTTGATCAAAGGATAACTAAAGCATGGATAGGGGACTGGTAAACAGAAACCCAAAAAGAAGAACTGCACCAAACAAGGTAAGGTATATATTTCCAATCAAAAGCAGGGGGGGCTTGGTTCTTCAAGGGGATACTGAAAAAAGCCATTAAAGTAACCAAAACGATCACATGGATTCACCTCCCTCTTTAAAGGGAAAGCTCAACAAAACAGAGAAGACTATCCCTCAAATCCCACTGATGGGCAAAAACCCTGGATAAGTCAATATCTATTTTTTGCAAGTTGCACGGCAAATTTTTATATATAATCATTTTTTGACGTCTGAAAAAGTTTTCTTTTAAGGTTTGATCTAAGTCATTTTTAAATTGTAGGCTAGTTTTTTATAGAAAGGGTATAGAACCATTCGGGAGACGTTGACATTTTAATTTTTCACTATCAAAAATTTTTTCATAGTTTACTGTTTATTTCCAATTTTCACAATTTCTCATACTATGTTTTGTTTTCATATGGGGGATGTTTCCTCATTATTTATTTTTTTATTACTCATAACATACTATCGATGTTTCTCATAGTTAATAATTGTCTCATAACTTAATATGTTCTATATGGTATATGTTGTGTCCTTGAGGAATTTTCTTCTCTGAAATTGTTGTATTGACTGCCTCATCTTGACCCAGAAGTAGTGCAAACCAAGAAAACACAGTAAATTTTGGGCACAAAAAAAGGGTCGGGAAAGGACATAAAAATTTTCTGGGGAACAGCATTTCTGCACTTGGAAAATTAAAAAATGTATTCTTATGCACATTTTTAAACAAAACTGTAAATCCCCACCTCCCATGGAAAGGGTGACCTCAATTAGGGGGGAACCTAGCTACATGTACCTTTTTTGGTGTCTTTCAGACCCCCACATTCGGGTTTAAAAGGTTCCAACTAAAACCCGGGATTGTTTTAAAAAAAAAGTAGGCCACTGGGGAGGGATGGTTGGGGACAAATATCAGGTTTGCATATAAAAACCCGGGTTGAGTCATCCTAAAAAAGAAGCTTTGTACCTGTAAAGGGGGACCCTCAGAGTTTTTGGATTTCCAAACTTTCTTTTTTTAGCCTCTGATTCTCTGGCTGATGTTCAAGCAAAGGACAAATAGCCCCAAGAAAAGTAATACTTAAAAAGAACTATCCCAAAATTTTCTTTTAACCCCTTAACCCCCCGGCCTGAAAATAGTTAATGACCAAATTTTTTTTTCTTTTTTGCCTTCCTTGGTTTCAACATTTTGTAAAAAAAATTTTTTCCTTCGGAAAAAGTTTTATTTAACGCTGAAAAACATATGAGCAATACAAATCCAAAATGGGCAAAAGATAAAGCCAAAGACGATGATAAAAAACAATGAAAAAGGTCAGCAACAATATAATATAGCAAACATCCCAAAAGAATTTTAATGACGATGAAACTCTCCAAAAAAGGGCCCAAAAGTCAATAGTACCCAATCCTGGGGGAAAAGATCTAAATGATCCCAAAAAACCCTAAACAGCCTGAGCATTAAATCCCCCGTATTTCCCAAAAAAAAAAAAAAAAGAAAAAAACAAAAAACAAAACAAAAAACAAATCCCCAATTTTAAATAAACAAGAGAAAGAAATTTTGGACTGGCATGGTAATGAGGTCAGAACAACCGAAAGACAAGACAACACTGCGCACACCACACCCATCAACAAAAAAAAAAAAAAAACACATAACAGGGGCAAAAAAAGGGGGGGGATGGATATATAGACGGGAAAAGGGAATTAAAAATAATCCCGGGGTGCAGAGCCCGGAGCAGTCACACAGTTACCATCCTACACCTGCCTGACAAAAACCCCGGACTTAACCCTAACAGTGTGCGGTGGGAGACAAGACACCCAACCACATTCAGTATATAGGGGCTGGACAAGGTTTTCTGGAAATGTAAGAAAAAAGGGGAAATGTTAAAAGGCCCCCCCCGAAACCAAATTTTTGTGAAACGGTGACCTTTTTGGGGGCAACCCTTAATTTCCCCATCCCCCGCACAAAACTGATTTCGCGAACCATTCCTCCCAAAAAAGGGGGGGGAGGTCTTTTCCATCTACGGGGGATCACCATTTTGGGCCTCAGCGGGGTTTCGGGGGATTTTTAATTTGCTAGCGCATGGGAAACATAAAGAGCAAAAGTGCTGCCGAGGTCAGGGGTGGAACACCAGTTCCCCTGATCCCTCCAGCCCGAAGCCAAAACCTCTAAGGGAAGCAACCCCACCAAAGGACAGAGTCCCCTTACCTTCCCCCACCTCCCCAAAAAATCGGGGCGCAGGGGAAAATTTTTGCAGAACAGAGGGAACTCGTACCCGCTGATAGTTTTTAAAGCAAG
>JAODAL010070698.1:0-15823 GCA_025379985.1 Phyllomedusa bahiana | reverse complement strand
GGGTCAAATGATCAGAAATAGTGTAGGTTATTATTCAGTCACTAATGTGGTTGGTAATTTGGTCGTGTTCTGGTGTTATAATCAGGTCCTTATGTAAAAAGCTTTAAATGGTAATGTTGGTTTTGGTTTAGTGGATTTGTTTGGGTAGCATAATGGTGAATATGAAAGGTGAGGTATTATGCCCCTTGTTTTATCTACAATATCAACAGCATGTCCTGGTACATGGTCGTGGTCAGGGAGTGGGGGGGGGGGCCCCATCCAAAAGTTTGCTATGGGGCCCTGGCTTCTCTAGTTACGTCCGTGGTGCCCATCATGCATTGCTGATATCTATTCCAGGCTGTTCTCCTCACCTTTTTCACCTGGCTCCTAAATAGCAAGACTCCACCCTCTTGTGCATCTCATATTGTGCTCCCTCACTGCTGAGCCCTCACACTCGTGTCACGGCAATGGATGGTGAAAGCCACGCCAGGGAGCGGAATCTAAGTAAGCAAAGCGGGATGGACTTGCTGAGGCGGGAGTCTACCAAGTCGCTACCCCTGACGTGACCTGCTTGCGGAGGCAGCCAAGGTATAGCGTGGTACAGAAATGTCAGGCAGGCGGCAAAGGTTCGTGGTCGAGGGATGGAGGCAAGAAGGTATGGTACACGGCAATCAGAACTAGACTCAGGAAACGCTTTCTCTGTAGGCGGTAAGGCACTAAAAATCCGGCAGGCTTAAATAGGGGCAGCGACCGGCAATAATGAATTACCGGTGCGCTGGCCCTTTAAATATAACACTGCCGGCGCGTTCGCGCCCAAGTTAGCGGGGCCGCACGCGCCGCGGGACAGAGAGTACAGCAGGAGCGTGGCCGGGTAAGTTAACAGGGGAACCTGACGGGAAATGAGCATGCCCGTGACCCGACATGCGGGGCACGGATGCGCCTGCGACCCGGGATGGGGGTTGCAAGGGCATCCGTGCCAACTAGTTCATTCTCCTGCTGCTTCAGAAACATAAAGCTCAACTTCCTAATGCTGGAACTGAGCATACCTAACTATAAAGCTGAACTAAAGGTGATATCTATTGGCAACAAGCATAAAGATCAGATTTTGAGCCAGTAAATGGGGAAGGATTAGGTGGGAAACTACTGAAAATATTTAATTACTAAATATTGTAGATTTTTATACTGTAAAGCATGCCTTCAATAAGAGTCAAGTTTCATATATTGAAATACCCCTTTAAGGCTGAATGGGTAAAATATAATACCATATTTCTTCTCTGCATCAGTCTGCAGCTTCCCCCTGTGATAACAGTTTTTTGCTATACCAAAACCATTAGATTATCATTGCACTTCCTCTTCCTGCTAATTGTTAGTGGTATATGAAAGAGAGCGGAGGGGGGAAAAGAGATATAGAACACCGCGCTCCTTGTGTTTTATCCTCGGTTACACAGATGCTTAAAAATACCAGTAAATTTGCTCACCTTTTAATATTGTGCTTTTAATCTTGGAGGCACAACTTTCGACTAAACGAACCAGATTCCAGTGTAGTAGGCAGATTAGCAGAGTGCAGCGCCGGAAGTGCTCCTCTCTGCTAACACCGTAAAGTTACTGATACTATCGTGTATCTAAAACAATTTCTAATGAACTAAGGGGAGAAAAAATAGGAGTGGTCCTTTAACCATGTAATATGAACATTACATATCTGAACTGCAGATTTACCCTTTCATTGTCTAACAATCTGTTAAATGGCAAAATTAATAGATCTGCTCACATTTAGCTGATCTTTGATTTAAATACGGTAAGTTAATTGATTTTCTTGATTCTAGGACATGTTGCCATAAGGCCTAAAAAAGCTTTCTTTTGAGATCTTGAATGCATTGAAGTGTTAGGTGTCAGCTGACTTTATTTTTTACAATACCGAGTCTCAGTATTACAAATACATTTTCTTCTCCCAAATAACATTTGGCATAAAGCAGTAGGTAACATACCGTTCTCTTTAAACCACTGACAACATATTGTGATATAACTTTCCGTTGTATATTATGAAAAACATCTATGTTATAACTAGCAAGATACACTACCTAAGGGTGGTTTCCCACACAGTATTTTAGTTTTGCGCTAAAGCCAGAAATGGGTTTAGCAGGAAGAAGAAATATGTCTTTTCTTTATATTTTTAATCCTTTTAAATCCACTCCTGGCTTTGGGTCAAAAAACTGCATCAAAACTGCAGACGCTTGCTTTCCAAAAAAAGACACTGTCTACAAAATCATTCTTGCAGAGATATAGGATTGAAAATAGGTAATATTTTTTTTTCTTATCCATTGCGTTATGTTTGAATTTAAGCCATGTTCACTTACAGTGATTTTCTTATCTGACTGCTTTCACAAAAGGTGCTCTTTCCTCCATACTTTCACTGCCTGTCCAAGCTATGAGCTGTTCTACAGCATTTTCTTTAGCTCTGCTATTCCTAGTTGTGCCTAGTAGAGGGACATATGTGATGAAAAGGTTTTGACAGCAGCGCACAAGGCTAAACTCTAATGGGTTAGTCTGTTGTTTAGAAAATAAACAAGCCTCTGTGCTGCTGATAAGATAACATTGGGAATGACATTATCATCCAGGTCAGGGCTGATAGAGCAGAGAGGTGATTGGCAGCCTAGGAAACTTTCTGTAAACAAACAGGACATAAGAGCTACTTTTACCTTGGAATGAAGCAAAACCAGTACAGCAATGTACTTTATAATAGCGTTTATTTACCTTTTTGTCTACATGTTTATAGCTAATCAATGAATTGAGAATACTCCTTTATATAGAAATGAGCTGCTATACCAAAGCCACGGACAAGTAAATAGCTGTTTTTGTACTGAAAACAATCTTTTTTTCTAATCCTAGACAAAACGTTTAATGCCTTCTTAATCAATAAAATGTAGATAACATTCATTATGTAGATGTTATACCTGCCAATGTTCTCTCTTAGCACAGAAAGCTGAAGATTTGAGCACAGTAATAGAGGCTTATGAGAATATAATACAACTATAAAGTAACAGACAGGTATGGAGTGAAACTGATGGTGATTTAATTATAGTTACTCACTGAAACAACTCTTTCAACTTCTGCTCTAATTTTTCCACCCTCGACTTACCTGAGACTGGCCGGGAGCTGAGTTGCGAGGGACCTTGGCAAAGGTGAGTAAGTGATTTCTTATTTTTTAACATTAAAGAATCCTGCCTGCCTATAAGGGGGCCCCCGTACCCTACCCTAAGCCCTACCTGCCTATATAAATGCCACCTATAGCCTACCTTATTTCCTGACTGCCTATATGGGGACCCTATAGCCTATCCTAAGCTCTGTCTGCCTGAATGGGGTCCCTATAGACTACACTAAACCCTACCAGCCTGCATGGCATCCCTATAGACTACACTAAGCCCTAGCCTGCCTCTATGGGGCCCCTTTAGACTACACTAAGCCCTGCCTGCCTGTATGCGACCCCTATAGACTACACTAAGCCCTGTCTGCCTGTATGGGGCCCCTACAGACTACACTAAGCCCTGCCTGCCTGTTTTGGTCCCCTTTATACTACACTAAGCCCTCCCTGCCTGTATGTGGCCCCTATAGTCTAACCTTAGCCCTGTCTGCCTGTATGGGACCCCTATAGCCTACCATAAGCCCTGTATGCCTACATATATGGCCCCTACAGACTACCTAAGCCCTGCCTGCCTATATATATGGCCCCTATAGCTACCTAAACCCTGTCTGCTTACCTATATGGCCCTATAGCTACCTAAACCCTGCCTTCCTACCTATGTGGCCCCTATACTCTGCCTGCCTATCTATATGGGGCCCTATAGCTACGTAAACTCTGCCTATATATGGGGCCCTATAGCTACCTAAACTCTGCCTATATATATGGGGTTCCAAACTAAATACTGCTGCCGCCCTCCTCCACACAATTCCCCGTACCGGTACCTTCCTTGATTCCTCCTGCTGTGTTGCTTGTAATGAAGGCAGAAGCTGTGATCCCGCTCGGAAGGCCGCCAGGCAAGGCCAAAACACTCCAAAAACAGATCCACGAATAGAATTCCAGCAGGTAACGAAAAAGCTTCTATTTATTCCATTATATATGTCACAGGGCAGTAAAACAACATGTAAATGCCGACGTGTTTCTGGTCTCTCAGGACCCTTGATCACGGCATGTCAACATTAAACAAACAAACCAGTGCTCTTATATACACGTTAAAAACATAGCGTCACAGCTACACGTGACTAAAGAAAAGGGAGGAAAGGGGCAGGGTAACCAGGCATTCTGAATGAATTAACTCTATGTTGTCCTCTAGTAAATACGTGTGTTATTAACTCTCCAATATATCCAGAGTAACACATAAACTAACCATTTGTCTAATAAATATACTATAGATCATTACGTAGGTTCATACCCTTCGGGAAACGTGTATTGCAGTCAGATCCAAAATGCCTCACGTAACCTAGTTTTTACATTCCCAATCTCCACCTCTTGGTGGTTTGGTAACTCTTTCAATTGCGCCACAGCGCAAGGTAGCAATCTTACCCTCGTGTCATTCAACAAAGTGTCTAGTCGCACCTGAAGTATATGTATATTTATTCTTAATTCCTGTAATGTGTTCCGCTATCCTTTGTTTTAATTTTCTAATGGTGCTACCAATATACATTGTATTACATAGGTTACACAAAATATAGTAGACAATGTGGTCAGATTCACAATTGATATAATTTTTAATTTTAAATTGTTTACTTCCGTCACTGTCCCAAAATTCTTTTCCTTTGATAATAATTGGACATAAATTACATCTGTTTTTACCGCATGGGTATAAACCATTGTGCTGGAGCCACATAGAGTTTATTTTACTTTGAAATAGACTAGGGGACAATTCATTGCCTAATGTTTTTCCTCTTTTAGAGACACATTTAATCCCTCTGTCTACATACTCTTTCAAGATTGTATCTTGTCTGAGGATTTGTATGTTTTTGAAAAAGATTTTTCTCGCCAGCTCAAAATCATCACTGAATCTGGTAGAGAATACCAATTGTTGTTGTATATGACTATTTTTCTTCTGTGTTTTTTTTAACAACAATTTTTGTGTTTGGTTACTTACTTGATCAACTGCTTCTTTTAAAATATGTGTCTGATAACCTCTTTCGTTTAATCTACCATTAATCCTATCCTTTTCCTTTAAGAAATCCTCATCCAGGGAGCAAGCTCTTCTAGCTCTTACATATTCTCCCTTCGGTATGGCTGCTATGGTGTGCCTCGGATGGTTGCTAGTGGCTTGCAAAATAGTGTTACCACTATCCGGCTTCCTATATAATTTTGTGTGCACCCTCTTCATGGCGACTGACCCTTCCAACTCAAGATCCAAAAATGGGATTTTTACCATATCCTGTTGAAAAGTAAATTTGAGATTGTATTCATTATCATTAAGATAATCAATGAATTTCGGTATGGACGCTACATCGCGACCCCAAACAATCAAGAATCAAGAAAATTAAAACAAAGGATAGCGGAACACATTACAGGAATTAAGAATAAACATACATATACTTCAGGTGCGGCTAGACACTTTGTTGAACGACACGAGGGTAGGATTGCTACCTTGCGCTGTAGCGCAATTGAAAGAGTTACCAAACCACCAAGAGGTGGAGATTGGGAACGTAAAACTAGGTTACGTGAGGCATTTTGGATCATGACCTGCAATACACGTTTCCCGAAGGGTATGAACCTACGTAATGATTTAATGTATATTTATTAGATAAATGGTCAGTTTCATGTGTTATTCTGGATATATTGGAGAGTTAATAACACACGTATTTACTAGAGGACAACATAGAGTTAATTCATTCAGAATGCCTGGTTACCCTGCCCCTTTCCTCCCTTTCCTTTAGTCACGTGTAGCTGTGACGCTATGTTTTTAACGTGTATATAAGAGCACTTGTTTGTTTGTTTAATGGTGACATGCCGTGATCAAGGGTACTGAGAGACCAGAAACGCGTCGGCGTTTACATGTTGTTTTACTGCCCTGTGACATATATAATTGAATAAAGAGAAGCCTTTTTGTTACCTGCTTTAATTCTATTCGTTGATCTGTTTTTGGAGTATATATATATGGGGCACTATAGATACTTAAACTCTGCCTGTATATAAGGGGCCCTATACTCTACCGAAACCCTGCTTGACTGCCTATATGGGGCCCTATAGCTACCTAAACCCTGCCTACCTATATGGGGACCATATTGCCTACCTAAACCTGCCCTATCTAAACCCTGCCTGCCTAAATGGACCCCATATGATAAGATATTTGTGCTTAAATCTGCAGGGACAAGAGGCCGGGAAAAGTGATCATGGGGGTCTGGACCAGATGCAGAACAAAAGGGAAATTCAATGACTTGTCAGAGAAGCGTCACCTGTGAGTCACAAGATGTAACTACACTTTAACCACATATGTCTGCAGAGGCTGTGAACACTAGTATATACCACTATATGGTGGTAATATACAGTCCGTAGAGCACCTGTGTACCCTGATACCTACAACTATATGGTCACTATATAGCGGTACTATTGTTCTTTGTATACTGATCAGTAATAGTGTAGGGGTATTATTCAGTTGCTCTGTGGTGGTAATTTGTGGTCGTGTTCTGGCGGTATAATCAGGTCCTTATGTAGTAGCTTTATTAGTAATGTTGGTCTAGGTATAGTGGGATTTTTATGGTAGCAGTATGATGGTGAGATGTATGGTGAGGTATTTGCCCCTTGTATTATCTACATTATCTAACTGCATGTCCTGTTAAATGTTCATGGTCAGGGAGGTGGGTGAGAGGGGGGTAGGGGCCCCATCCAAAAGTTTGCTATGGGGCCCAGGCTTCTCTAGTTACGCCCCTCGATTGACCCTGTCTGAACCAGCCTGTAACAGAAGGGATAAAAGTAGAGCGCCGCAGTCTAGGGATAACAGTTGTAGCTGCATGAAGCAAAAAAGAGATTAAGTGATGACTCAGTGAGTTGGGAGCGAGAGGTATCATGAATAAGAGCAGAGTAGTCACTGGTAATTTTCAGTCCAGACATCAGGTGAATAACTTCTATAACTTTGAGCCAAAAGGGTTGTAGGGACAGACATCCCACCAGATGCGTGTCATTGTACCCACGTCATTGTGACAACGCCAACAGTTGTTCGAGACAGATGGGAACAGCCAGGGAATGCAGAACAGAAAGGTTTAAGTTTGTTTCTTGTTCCTTAAACTTTCCATGATCATTAGGAAAATTTACCCTTGTTTTCTAATTAATTAGCAATATATTTATGGTTGAATACCCACCACTGACTGAGTGGTTATAATCCCCAACTAGCCATACACCTCTTATTTCATATTAGCTATTAAAACTGGCCATACATGTGCAATGACACTGAGCAAAAGACGAACAATCTTTTTTGTAATGTTCTTTTACAGAAATTTCATTTGCTACTATCGGCTGTACCATACAAAGTAAAGGACTGGCGGGTGGTGGGTGTAACTAGAGAAGTCTAGGCACCAAAGCAAACTTTTGTATGGGGCTCGCTGTCAGCCCCTCCCCTGACCATGAACATTTACCGGTGCCCGTTAATAGTAGTCATACAGTTACTAGATAATACAAGGGGCAAATACCTCACCATACATAATCAACATCATACTGCTACCAAACAATTACTATACCAAGACCAACATTACCAATAACGCTACTACATAAGGACCAATTATACAGCCAGAACATAACCACAAATAACCACCCCATAGTGGCTGAATAATACCCCTATACTTTAACTGAATAAAGATCAGTATTCAAAGACCAGTATTATCACTATACAGCGACCACATAGTGGTAATTACCATTGGACACAGTCTCTGCATACTGTATTTTACTTCCATATAGTGACCAACTAGTGGTAGATAGCAGTGTACACAGACTCTGCAGCCTGTATATTACCTCCATAGAGTGATCATATAGTGCTAGATACCACTGTACAGTGACCACATAGTGGTAGATACTAGTGTACACAGGCTTTGCAGACTATATATTACCTCCATACAGTGACCATATAGTGGTAGACTGCAGTGTACACAGGCTCTGCAGACTGTATATCACCTCCATACAGTGGCAATATAGTTGTAATAACCAGTGTACACAGGCTCTGCAGACATATAAATGATTATAGTGCAGTTACATCAAGTGACTCACAGGTGACGTTTTCTCTGATGAGTCATTCACTTTACCTTTTCTTCTGCATCCAATCTGGACCTCCACACTGACTTCTCCCAGCCACTATGTCCCTGCAGAATTTGCACAGACGTTTTTCAGAATCCTCACTTTTTCAGCACCTCTCTCAGTGTCTCCCACATCTGTAGAAACTTCCCATGGGGGGAGGAGGGGAGTGGCTACAGGCCATAGCCTAGAGGCACAATCTCCTATCTTAGTGGGAAGGAACAGATGACTAACCCCCTGGAGATTGTGCTACAGTGACGGCCTGCACCCCTCAGAATCATATTAGCAGGTAGGTAGGTAAAGCCCTAGGTAGATAGGTAAACGGGCAAGGCTGCAGTTGGTTAGGTAGGCCCTATTTAGGTAGGTAATCAGGCCTGAGGTAGGTAGGTTGTAGGTGGGGCCCAGTTAGGTAGGTGGTCCCCAGTTAGGTAGCTGGTAGGTGGGCCCTAATTAGATAGCTGGTCTCCAGTTAGGTATGTTGTAGGTGGGCCCCAGGTAGGTAGGCTGTAGGTGGGCCCCTCGTGGGTAGATGTTAAATGGGCCCCCCACGGGTAGATGGTAAATGGGCCCCTCATGGGTAGTTGGTAAATGGGCCCCAGTTAGGTAGATTGTAGGTGGGCCCTAGATAGGTAGGTGAACTTCAATTATGTAGGTGGTAGGTGGGCCCCAGTTAGGTGAGTTATAGGTGGGCCCAAGGTAGGTTGGTGGTAAATGTGCCCCATTACTTAAAGAAAAGAAAAATGAAATAACTTCACCTCTCTCCCCGTTCCCCTGACACTAAAGAGTGGCAGGCCAGCTTCTCCCTGTGAATCCTGGTGTTGGAGATGTGATGTGTTGTCATTGCGCTACCTACGTCAGAACTAGTGGCTGACACCTGGTAGGTTTAAAACCTGTAATGCATTGACAAGCTGACTCCTCCAGGTAGAATGTGGGAGTCTCCTAATAGAGCATATGGATATGATGGCCTCTAAACCTCCAAAGCCCTTTGATGACTTTCTGCACACAATTCTTAGAAACCAAGTAACTCACAATGACTAACTTTTAGTAGTTTTAATTTTCACTTGCAGTTTCTTTAGATGTTTCATTATAACAGGGCAGGGTCTTACATGACTTCAAGATAATTATCAGGAATGGTGTTGTTTACTGTTTGCTCAGTATTTTGGTGCTTCCATCATATTGATAAAATGTCCCTTCATAGCACAATGTTCTCCTATTTCAAAAAGCCACACCGAAAATAAAATCACAGCATGCGTCTGTCTCTTCACATTTGTCTGTCTGAGATAGTGCTGTTGTGACCAGAAAGAATAATTTTCTCAACTGAGATTATGTTACAAGCTTCTTAATAAAAAGACATCTAGAAGTGTATTAGGAGAGATTGCCAAGTGTTTAAGAGTATATCTCGACTTTGGTATTGCCTTGTTACGAATCAGATGACAAAGGGTTGCACACAGCTAGGGAAATTTAATCAGACAGCTTCTAAAATTAAACTTTGTTTCTTTCTGGTTTTCTTTAAGTGCTCATCTAGTCTGATTGCTAGTTTGGATATGAAACAACTTTTTTTTTTAGGGTGGATTGGCTCATGCCTTATATTTGTTTGTTTTTCTGCCTTTCATCTCATTCGCAAATGCCATTTCCTCTGCTTAGATTTGATGGACATATATTTTTACCCATACTACCCATACCATTTTTAACCATACTATGTAATCAAAGTCCAAAAAGAACACAGAAAAATGTATAGAGCTTAACACTGCCAGGACAGCTTAGCCACAGGCAAAAGCTGCATAAAATGATGCTTGCTCCAGACTGCTCACCAGGCTGTCGACTTGCAGACAAAATAACAAAGTCCGAAATATAGTTTGTTGTGAGCAAAAGTTTTCAAAAAAATGTAAAAGGTCCAAACAAACATGTAAAAAAAAAACCACACGTTTCAGGCCGTACGGTCCATGATCACAGTACATCTTAGGAGTAAACATATACAGTATATGTTTAGAAACCATGTGAGGACCATTATAAGGGATTGGCATGAGGTACCAAATTGTTAACCCTATGTTATACCTAGCTGAGCAATTGCATACAAAATGTTAGCTCTAATTCACACACTGAGATCTGTTTTCAAAAACAGTTAGTAAAAATACAGCAAATCAGTCCTAACATTAAATCCTCCAGATACGAGTCCTTAGAGTGATAATTCAGTCTCCCAATTAAGGAGGTTACAGCACCAATCACCACCCCTTTGTGGGTTGTGCACTTTTTCTAGACCAAAAAAAGATGATTTTAAAGCTCTATTGTGTTGCTCCACAAAGTGTTTTGAGTCTCCTGACAACTTAGCAGATTTATTTCTAATATTGGCTATATGCTCCGCTATTTGTATTCTCAGTTTTCTGATAGTACACCCTATGTATGTAATATCGCATAATTTATGATATATAGCATAAATAACGTACCGTATTTAGAGTTGCAGTTTATAAAGCTATTTATTGTATGTATATATATATATATATCTTTTTTTTTTTTTTTTGGGTGTCATACTTTTTTTTTGCATTTGCAACCGAATATTGGCACATGTTGTTACTGCCGCACTTTAAAAAAAAGACCTTTTTGAAAACAAAAACACATTATCAGTTGTTTTGGTGGAAAATTAACTTGGGGATAATTCACTGTCAACCTTCCTCAATCTGGGGCTCCATGCAAGATCTCGAATCGTGGGGTAAGGAAGATTCTGAGAAAGGACATGGAATCCACCCATAACTACATGGAAGGAACTGGTCAATGACCTGAATAGAGCGGGACACTTCCAAAAATTACTGTTTGTTAAAAACCACTTCCCATATTAAAACCTCAGGGCATGTAAGGTTTTTGCTCACGCCAGCTTTTTTCAGGTGCATTTGAAGTTTCCCAAATTTACCATCGGGATGTCCCGAGGAGGGTTTGGGGAAAAGGGATTTTGGTATTCAAGACCAAAATGAATTTTTGGTATCAAACTCCCCATCGTTGTTTTTGAGACGAAAAAGGATGGTAGAACCAAAAAACACGTCCCAACCCTGAAGTAACATCATACTTTTGGGGGTGGGGATTTACCTCTATATCAAAAATTTGTGCTGTTTTTTCTTTTTGGGGGCAAAGTTTTTGTGATTGGTTCAAAAAAGTACTTGGGTTAATTGATCACACTCAATGGTGAATGTAGACAGAACAAAACTATTTGTATTTATAATAGTGAAATTCCTTTATGAAAATGGCTTTACAAAAAAGTAAATGTGTATATGTGCCTGCTAATTAGCTTTTAAATTTAAGGATTTTTTTTAGAAAAAGCCCAAAAAAGTAAAAGAAAAAATGATAATGTTACCACTCCCGGGAAAGGTTACCCAAAAAGTTTTGGGTTGCCAAGGGGGAAAGTGCATACAATGAGCTGCCCCAAAAAATTACTCACCAGTCCCCAGGGCTTCGACTTGCTTTTCAGGGATAAAAAAAGTCCAAAATATATTTTTTGGTTGTGGCAAAAAGTTCCATATCAATAAAAAATTTTTTTTTTAAAAAAAAATGTAAAAACAATAAAAAAAAATAAAAAAATCACCATTTTAGCTTTTTCCGCCCGTCCCCTTGGTAACAGTAGATCTTAGAAGTGAACTATAGATTTTTTTATTACCATGGGGTAAAGGGGGACTAGAGGAGTTGCAAGTTTTCTTTCGGGTTTTTTTTTAAATGTCATCTGGGTGTGATTGCAAGTTTGGATCGGAAATAACTTTTTTTAGGGTCGATTGGCTCATGCCTTATGTTTTGTTTTTCCGCCTTTATCTCAACCAATAGGGGGAAAATTTCATTTGCATAATGCTATTTTCCCTGCTTAGATTTGATGGACATATATTTTCACCAACCATATTTTTTTAATATGAAATGGAAAAAAAAATACAAAAAACAGTGGTCAGGCAGTGGTCAATTAAGTCAGAAAATAAGTAAGGTGAATGAAAGTAAAACGAAATTTTGGCCCAGAAAAATTTTATATTATAAAAAGGTGATGTTTTTTTTGAAAAAAAATACTTTTTTATAAATTTATTTTTTTGAATAAAAAGTGATCTTTCAGAACCGTAAAAACTTGGGCTCAGCAGAACCCTTGTTTATCAAACTTCGATATTAAATCCTTTCAAGGACTGATTCTCGTCATTTTGCTTTTGGACCTCACAGTTTGAAACCATTTGGTACAGTCACATATTAGAATGTAGATCCTTAAGGTTGTGATCTAATTGGCACAGGCGGGCCCCCCTTTAAGTCCCAAACAATCTGTGAAACAAGGAGGGGGCTTGCGGGCACCGCCAGCTACCGTCCCCTAGTTTCACAGTAATCGTAGAAAATGTTCTTTCTACCATGTAAGCTATCTCAATTGTATGTGCGTCCTTGTGGTGTGTATACAATTAAGATGCACGGTTGGACAGAGAGAACCCCATGGGACCCCCTTCCCTTGCGAGTCAGCTTTTGAGGGGGGCACGATGAAAAAAGTAAAAAATCATCACCCCGCCTCTTCCGCTTCCTGTCCGGCCCCAAAAGTCAAAAAACCCCGGCTCGGGGCCAAGAGCACCCGATTTGGGGGGGGGGGGTGGGGGAGAGGAAATGTACCTGCCTACGGGGGGGCCCCCCAAACTCCCCTACCTCCCTATTGAGGGTTTCTACTACCTTTTTTAAGGGGGGCCCAATCTAGCTATCTTTTACGGGGGGGGCCCCCAATCTACCTACTCCCCTAGGGGGAGCCCCCCAATTTAAAATTTTCCTCCCTAGGGGGGGCCCCCAATATACCTATATGTTGGTCCAATCTACCATTCCCTACTGGGCCCCCCCAATTATTACCCCCCTCCTACTCCCTGCTACCTATTACCTACCGGGAGCTCAAATTACCTCCCTACATACTGAAAACCCAAATTCTTGTTCCCTAATATGGGGGCCCACAAAATCTCTTCCTACCTATGGCGTCCCCAAAAATCTTTTTTTTTACTGGGGGGCCCCAATCTACCTACCGGGGGTCCCAATCTACCTACCTTCCTACCTACTGTGGGTCCCCAATCTACCTACATATCTTCTGGGGGGTCTCAATCTACCTACTGGGGGATCCCAATCTACTTATCTACCTACTGGGTGCCCCAGTCTACCTACCTACCTACTGAGGGCCCTTACAACCTTTTGTCTGGGGGCCCCAAATCTGGCTTTTACCCTAGGGGGGCCCCCAACCCCCTACCTCTACCTATGGTGAGCCCCATTACTTACTCCCTATTGGAGGCCCCCAATAAAAACCAAATTTACTGGGGGGTCCAATTACACATTACCTACTAAGGCCCCCAATCTATTTACTTACCTACCCAATCTACCTACTTAAATACTGAGAGTCCCAATCTAGCTACCTACCTACTGGGGGGCCCCAATCTAACTACCGGGTGTCCCAATCTACTTACCTACCTACTGGGGGGAATCAAAAACAAAAAAAAATCATGTACATGATTTTTTTTGTTTCTGTTTCTTTGATTTATTGTGTATCTGCATAGGAGTACTTTATGCATCCAAGTGTACTCTTTTGGTCCGCTTTTTGTAGCACCTACTGGGGGGCCCCAATATTCTTACCCCATTGGGGTTTTCCTATCCATTTCCTATTACTACTTGCTCTGGGGTACTCTTTTACTACTAATGGGGGAAGTAACCAAAAGATCTGACAGAATCTGACTGTTCACAGGAAAACTAGGAACAAAGTCAGGAACAGGCTGTGGTCACAAATTGGAAAAGAGTCAGAAAGATAGGGAGAAAAGGGTAGCCAAAATTTGGCCCAAGATAAGATCAAGTGGAGTCAATAGCGGCCCCCTTTTTTTTTAAAAAGATGTAAACTAGACCATTTTTGGGCCATTAGTAATCTAGGAGACCTGAAGTGATTGGCAAGAACCATAAACTGAAAACACAGGAGTGTGGCTAACAGGAAGAGCTTTAAAGTAGATTTTGTTCATAGCAAAAGGAAAAAAATGTATATACAGATGAAATATTTACTAAAATGACAAAAAGAAATTATATTTCAATAAAATTTAACTTTTAATAAATTTGCACTAAAATATAAAAATACCAAAAGGCAAAATGTAAACCAACAAGAGGGCTTTACCATATCTCCATAGACTTCAACTTTTCGGAAAAAAAGGGGGGGGCTCTGCTGGTAAACAGAAAATTTCCCGCACTCCAATGAAGTTTAAAAAAGGGGGGTTTTTGGGCCAGGGGGGCAAAAAAGGGGTGGGTGGAGGGTAGCCTGCCCTTTTGATGTAAAAGCCCCAAACAAGCCCTGGTGGGATAAAGCCCGCAAAAGGGGTCCCAAAAGCATGAAAACCCTAAAAAATTACCGTAATGCTCCACCAAGATAAGCACAGTGCCCCACAATTATAAAATACCCAAAAAAATGAAAACACCAGGACATTTCATTTTAGCAATGGTGAAAAACCCCGAGTGGGGTGAAAAAAAAAAAATAGGGTAAAATTTTAAATGGGATAGAGGTTAGTGCTCCAGAACAAATATCCCTCAGTGATGAACCCCCCCCCCCTCCTCTTTTTTCTCTTCATGGAAATGCTGGATCTTCTGTGTTACCAGCAGAGTTCCTTTGAAAAGTTGAAGTCTTTGGAGCTATAGTAAGTCCCTCTTGTTGATTTACATTTTGCCTTTTGGTATTTTTATATTTTAGTGCATATTTATTAAAAGTTAACTTCTATTGAAATATCATTTATTTTACGATTTTGTTCATATTTTTATATTTTTAGTTTTTTTCTAAGTAAAATTTTACAACATATGTCTTTTGATACTTTTAGATTTTAATTACATTTTTTTCATCCAAATATAGATCAGTGGGTCATTAAGTCAGGATTTTGCATGCTGTATAAAATTTTTTATCATTTTTAGTCACTTTAGTTTTCATTATAAATTTTAGATATTTTGTTTTTCCTATATTAAATTAAATACATTTTATTTTCCTGCTCTCCACCTATTTTCGAGATATGGCGGTAGCTGGCTCCTGAGGTCTCGCTGGGACCTGAGGTATGCCAAGTAAGATCAGTGCGGTAATTTATATTCAATAAGAAAACTATTTTACCAACTTTTATTTTTATTAGCCTGCTGTGATGTGTTTGGAATTACTGATACCCTGTTTCTTTAAAAATAAGACAGTGTCTTACATTAATTTTTGCTCCTAAAGACGAGCGAACACTTATTTTTAGGGGGGTGTTTATTTTTAAGAACAAAAATTCCATTTATTGTTGAACAAAAATCAACATGTATTAATATACTTAGTGATTTTATCACAAACATCAGCATAAGCAGCCAAACTTGAAAATTGCATAAAAAAAAGCACTAAGTTTATTTTTAGGGGATGTCTTATTTTCGGGGAAACAGGGTACTACTACGATTACTGCGTAACTACCCGAATAAGGACAGGTTTTATGGTAGATGCTCTACTGCTTTTATAATTTTATATTCTTTTATTTAATAATAATTTTATTATATGATTTCATATTAATTTTATATTATTGAATTTTATATAGTTTTATAATTAACATAAGTTGGTTTATATAATTTTAGTGGTATTAT
>JAODAL010070697.1:0-15824 GCA_025379985.1 Phyllomedusa bahiana | reverse complement strand
ATAACATTAGGTTTCTTACCAGGCCTGGATTCAAAGAAAATTTTCTTAATTGTTGCTGCCGTGCATGTATAGAGCTTAAGTGCAGTGATGTCTTGGTATAAGTGCTATTCACTTGTCAGATTGTCTGGCGCTGTTGTCAGTTGGTGAAAGTGCCTGTCTCGTAATCAGGTGAGATCCTGAGTTAAAATCTCAGCAGTGCCTTTCTTTTGTATTTTCAACTTTTTAATAAAGGGACTGATTTTCACCCATAACGACTAGCATCTATTTCTTTGTCTAAACCCAAGATAGTAGTCCAATCGGGAAATAACAATCTCTCATTCCTAAACCTTCGAAGGAAAGAGCATGCTATTGTCTCTAATTTGTGCTATCATGGAGCATCGATCGCCCAAGACGTTAAAACTGAATTTCATTGGTCCAAATTTGTTGCCTGACTGTTATGACATGTAATGCACAAAGTCTCTTTCCAAACTGGAGGTGAGCTACAACCAGGCTTCTTGATAGAGTGACTACGAACCTCCATGGTTGGGGCTGAAGGCGTGGAGACAGAAAATTAATTTCCCCTGGTTTAAAAATTGCAGGAAATCGACGAGGATGGGATTCTGAACCCATGCTGCATAGAACAATGGATTTTACAATCCATCACCTTAACCCACTCGGCCACCTTGTCCTGACGCAAATGCGGTTCAGTGGAGTGTAAGTTGTCAGCCGAGATTAAAGCAATGCTAAGGCCTAAATGCTATCTTACTGTATCAGTAATTCTAGTTTTACTCATCTTTCATTTTTCAACTTTTGAATACAAGGAAGATTTTCACATAACTGACACACCTTGTCTTTCTCTCAACAACAAAAAATAGTGTTCCAATCATTGGAATAAGAATTCTCATTCTAACTTACAAAGGGAACTCTTAACTAGCTCTTTTCTCTACTTTTTGGACTGTATCACTGCGCGACACAAGCTACTAGACAAGTCACCAAGCAACATTAACTAAATGCAATGGACAGGATGTGTCTCGGATATTGTAGCTAGTGCGCTATGACACGTAATGAACCTAAGTATCATTTCCAGTATGAGTCAAAAGGCTTCTTGAATAGTTATTATAAAACCCCATGCCTTGGCCAAGGGAGTAAGATCAGAGGATTTAAAATCTCAAGTTTAAAGATAGACGAAATCATGAGAATGGGATTGAACCCATGAAAGCAATGGTGCTGTGGACTTAGTTGGTTAAAGCGCCTGTCTAGTAAAACAGGAGATCCTGAGTTTGAAGAATCTCTGGCAGTGCCATTTTTCTTTTTAACTTTTGAATACAAGGAAGATTTTCACCATTAACGGACAACACCCTTGTCTTTCTCTCCCCCCCCAAAAAGTGTTCCAATCAGGGAATAAAATCTTTTACCCCTTTTAAAAAACCTTTTTCAAAAAAAGGGGAAATTTCCCCAAAAAGCCTTAAATTTTTTTTCCCTTCCCCAAATTTTAAATAAAAGGGAATTTATCCCAAAGGGTTTGAAAAAAACCCCAAAAAAAAATCGCAAGGAACCCCCCAAATTAAACCTTGAATCCCCAAATTTGGTCCAACCAAAATTTAAAATTGAGGAAAAACTTTTGGACTGGTATCTCATTTGTATCATTTAATCCTATTTCCTTCCCAAAAGTTGGGTATTTTCCTTTGGGCCATTTTTTCAGTCGGAAACTTTTTATAAAGCCTTGGGGAACAAACATGTGACGTTTCTTGCTTTTGATAAAGCGTATACCCATCCCCAAAGGGAACAGGAAATGTTTCGTCTTCTATTTCGTTTTTTAAATTTTTTTTGCCTTCTCAATTTATATGTGGGGTTTGAAAACCCCCGGGCCGGAAAAACATTGGGTTTTTCTTTACCAGGCCTGGATTGAAAGAAACATTTTCTTAAATTTTGTTTCCCCCCGGGGCTTTTAACAAAAGCTTAAGTGCGGGTGATGTTTTTGGGAATTAGGCTATTCACTTGCCCCAAAATTGTCTGTCCTGTTTTCATTTTGGTAAAAATTTGCCTTCTATAAACAGGAACCCTTTGATTTAAAAAATCTCAGCAGGGTTTTTTCTTTTTTTTTTCAATTTTTTAATAAAAGGGAAATTTTCCCCCAAAAAATTTGACAGCATCTTATTCTTTTCTAAACCCCAAAGAAAATTTTCCCAACCGGGGAAATAAAAAAACTCTAAATTCCAAAAACCTTCAAGGAAAGAGCATGCAAATTTCTCAAATTTGTGGCTACATGGAGCATCGATCGCCAAAACGTTAACTAAAATTTAAAGGGGTCCAACATTTTTGCCTGACTTTATGACATGAAATAACCCAAAGTCTCTTTCCAAAATAAAGTCACCAGGCTTCTTAAAGAGTGACTCCCGAACCCCCCCAAGGTTTTGGGGCTAAAGGGCGTGGAACAGAAAAGAAATTTTTCCCCAAAGTTTAAAAATCAGAAAATCGACGAAAAGGGGATTCGCCCCCCAATGCAGGGCATACCCAAAATTTAAATAAGGCAACCATCCCCTTTAAAACCACTGGGCCAACCTGGGTCCCCCTTTGAAGCAAAACGCTTTCAGTGAGGGGAAAGTTGTAACCGAGTTTAAAGCAAGGGCAAAGGGCCTTAAAATTTGCTATCAAAATTTTAAATCAGTAAACTTAGTTTTTTTACTAAAGTTGGTATTTTCCCCCTTTTGAAAAATTTCCTTTCTTTCAAAAACTTTTTTAAAGCATCCCTTTTAAAATAAAAAAACATTTTTAAAATTTTTCTTGCCCCGCAAAAGCACGTACCCATCCCAAAGGAACATAAAAAAGGTTTTGTCCCCCCGACTTTGTTTAAACTTGTTTTCATTCTCCAATTTTAAATTAACGTTTATTTTAAAAAAGCCCGGGCCCCCAAAAAAACATTTTTTTTCTACAAGGACCGGGAAATTGAAATGACATTTTTTCTTTTTTTATTTTTTTGGGGTTGATGCAACCCCAGATCTTCCTCAGGGGGAGTCGGGGGGGAAAAAGGGGGGGGGGGGGGGGGTTTTTCCCCAAAATTTTAATTACATTGGCTTAGGGGGTTAAAAGCGCTTTCAGAAAACAAAGATCCTGGGGTTTTAATCTCAGCAGACCCTTTTCTTTTATTTTACAAACTTTTAAATTTAAAAGGGAAAATTTTTTTAAACCCAAAACTGAAAACCCCACCCTTGTCTTTTCTCTCCACCCCAAAACGTGTTCCAATCAGGGGAATAAAATCTCCCCACCCCTAAACTTTCAAAGGAAAAAAATACTTTTTTCCCCTTTTTTAAAGGGAAAATTAAAAGAAAAACAAACGTCAAAAACATTAAATTAATGCAAGGGCCAACAAATTTTTGCCTTAAACTGTTATACAAAATTGGACCAAAAGAAATAAATTCCCAGAATGAGTAAAAAAGGCTTCTTTGAAGGGGTTTTATTATAAACCTCCATGTTTTGGGGGCCCAGGAAAAAAAGGTCAGAAAAATTAAAACCCCCCAATTTTAAAGAAAAAGAAATCATCGAGGATGGGGAATTAAAAACCATGCAGCATGGCGCTTTTCTTATTTTGTTTGTAAACAAAAACCGATTTTAATTTTTCAGCGTCCCTTTCTTTTTTTTTTTCAACTTTTGAATCCCAAGGAAATTTTCACCCATAATTTGCCCCAACACCCGTCTTTCCTAAACCCCCCCAAAAATTGTTTCCAATCTTTGAAAAGGGAAATTTTCCATTCCTAACTTTCAAAGGAAATAATTTGCAATTTTCTCATTTTTTGGATATCAGGGAGCATCGATCACCAAGAACTTTAAAACAAAAAAAAAGGGTCCAACTATTGTTACCGACTTTTTATAAACCCCGAAATGAACCTAATATCTTTCCCCAAATGGCAAAAGGCCCCTTGAATATTTAAATTTTTAAACCCCCAAACCCGGGGGGCCCAGGGATTTAAGACCCGGGGAATTAAAATTTTCCAAAATTTTTAAAAAAAAGAAATCATCGGAAAGGGGATTTAACCCATAAAGCATGTGTTTGTGGTTTTAGTTTTTTAAAGCGCCGCTTTAAAAACCCAAAAGATCCGAGTTCGAATCAAAACCAGTGCCTTTCTTTCTTTTTTTTCAACTTTTGAATAAAAGGGAAAGATTTTCCCCAAAAAAACCTGACAACACCCTTTTTTTCTCTCCACCCCAAAATGGTGTTCCAATAAAAGGGAAAAAAATCTCTCCATTCCTAAATTTTCAAGGGAAAAAACTAGCTTTTTTCGTATTTAAAGATAACGGGGACTTTTTAAACGCCAAAAATAATAACTGAATTTGCAAAGGTCCAACTATTTTTGCCTAAACTTTATAAACCCCAAATTTGAAACCTAATTATCAATCCAAAAGATAAAAGGCTTTTTTAAGGGTTATTTTTAAACCCCCCCCTTCGGGGGGCTCGGGGAGTAAGGTAAAGAAGTTTAAAATCTCCAATTTTTTAAAGAAGAAGAAATCCCCGGGGAAAGGGATTGAACCCATGCATGCATGGGCACAAAGGGAAATTAAAGAAACCACCCCTTTAAACCCCGGGTTTTCGGCCACCCCGTCTTTTAACCACAGCATTTTCGTGAGTAAAAATTTTGAAACCCGAAAATGAAGAAATTTTGAGGACGAAATGGTATCCCCCACTGAAACAGTAATCCTAGTTTTTTCCCAAAAGTTGGTATTTCCTTCCCTTTTTTTTCAGCCCTTATTTTTTTTAGAAATCCCTTGTGGACAAAACAAGTACTTTCTTGCTCTGATAAAGCAAATACCCATCCCCTTTTGGAACAGGAAATGTTTCTTCTTCCCCCTTTTTTTAAATTTTTGTTTCTTTCCTGGAAATTTTTTAAGTGGGGTTTTTTGGAAAGATTTTGCCGGCCGGGAAAAACATTAGGTTTCTACCGGGCCGGGGAAATGAAAAAACTTTTTCAAAAATTTTGCTCCCGGGGGTGCATGAAACAAAAGCTTAAGTGCAGTGTTTGTTTTTGGTTTTTTTGCTTTTTTCACTTGCTCAAATTTGTCTGGCGCGTTGTCATTTGGGTTGAAAGTTCCTGCAGTAAACAGGAGATCCTGATTTAAAAAACTCACAGTGCCTTTTTTTTTTTTTTTTTCAATTTTTTAAAAAAAAGGGAAATTTTAAACCAAATAACTCCAGCACTTATTCTTTGTCTAAACCCCAAGAAAGTATTCCAATCCGGGAAATAAAAATCTCCTTTCCCCAAAACCCTTTCGAATGAAAGAGAAAGCTATTGTCCTATTTGGGTTTTTTTTTTCTTTGGAGAAACGATCCCAAGAACGTTAATTAATTTTTCTTTTTGGTCCAACATTTTTTTTGCCTGACTTTTAAATACTTTTAAAAGAAACCAAAGCCCTTTTTTCCAAATGACCCACCAGGCTTCTTGAAGAGTGACTACGAACCTCCAGGGTTGGGGGCTAAAAGGGTGGAACAAAAATTAATTTGCCCCCCATTTTTAAAAAAAATTCGAAATCGGACGAGAGGGGAAATTCGAACCCATGCATTCATACCACAAGGGTTTTAAAGCAATCCATCCCCTTTAACCACCGGCCCCCTTTTCCTGCCCGCAAAACCAGTGAAGGGTAAATTTTTGGCCGAAAAATAAAGCAATCCCTAAGGCCTTAAATCAAACTTAACTGTATAAATAATCTCTATTTTCTTACTCATGTTGGTACTTCCATGACAATCCTTCGGTCCTATCTTTTTTAAGCATGCCTTGAATGAAAAACAGGTTAATTTTTTCTTGCTCGGGGCAAAAAGAAAGCCCCATCACCAAAGGAAAACAGGAAATTTTTGCCCCCGACATTTGTTTAATCTTGTTTTGCATTCCCCAAATTTTAATACTTTAGTTTCAAAGACGGCTCCCAGAAAAAATTTTTGGGTTCTAAAAAGCCCCTTGGAAATTAAAAGTGACATTTTCTTACTTTTTTTTGCTGTGCAGGCAAAATTCTAACTGAAGTAAAGTCTTGGGGAAAAAGGGTTTTTTCCCAAGTTTAATTTTAACATTGGTTTTAGTTGGGAAAAAAGCTCTGTCAAAAAACAAGAAAATCCTGATTTTTAATCCCCAGAAAGCCCTTTTTTTTTTTTTAAACAACTTTTGAAAAAAGGAAGATTTTTCACCCAAACTGACAACCCCCTTGTCTTTCTCTCCACCCCAAAACATTTGTCCCAATCGGGGGAAAAAAAACCTCTCATCCCTAAACTTTCAAAGTAAATAACAGCTATTTTCTCTATTTAGGAAAAATTCAATGAACATCGATGGGCAAGAACAAAAAATAATGAAAAGGGGTCCAAAATTTTTGGGCCGACTTTTAAAGACACGTAATGGACCAAAAAAAAACATTCCAGAATTTTTAAAAAAGGCTTCTTTGAAGGGTTATTATAAACCTCCATGGGGTTTGGGGCCCCCGGGAAAAAGGGTCAGAAGTTTAAAAAACCCCCAAAGGGTTTAAAAAAAGGAAGAAATCACAAGGAGGGAATTCAAAACCCATGCTTCATGGCCCCTGGCTTATTTGTTTAAAACGCCTTTCTAGTAAAAAAGGAGATCCGGATTTTTAAATTTTCGCATTGCCTTTCTTTAAATTTTCAACTTTTAATAAAGGAAGTTTTTTAACCCAAAACGACAACAACCCGTCTTTCTCCCCAACCCCAAAATGGGTTTTTTCCAAAATCTTTGGAAAAAAGAATCTCTAAAACCCAAAAATTTTAAAAGGGAAAATTTCCCTACCCTATTTTCCCTCTATTTTTTGGATATAAAGGGAGCATCGAACCCCAAAGAACCTTAACAAATGCAAGGGTTCCAACTATTGCCCCCTTTACTGTTATGACACGAAAGCCCCAAAGTATCTTTCCAGAAGGGTTAAAAAGGCTCTTGAATATTTTTATAAAACCCCAACCCTTGGGCCCGGGGAAAGAAAGATCAGGGGAAATTAAAATCTCCAAGTTTAAAAGAAAACAAATAAACGAGAAGGGGAATTTAAACCCCAAAAAACCCATGAAAGGTGTTTGTGGCTTAGTTGGTTAAAGCGCCGTCAAGTAAACAGGAAAATCCGATTTTAAAATCCCAGCATTGCCTTTTTTTCCCATTTTTTCCAACTTTTGAATAAAAAGGGAAAGATTTTCCCCTATAACTGACAACCCCCCTTGTTTTTTCTCTCCCCCCCCAAAATGGTTTTTCCAAAACCAAGGGAAAAAAAATTCTTTTCATTCCTAAACTTTCAACGGAAAAAACTAGCTATTTTCTTTTTTAAAGAAAAACCGGGGGGCTTTGGGATCGCCAAAAATTTAAAACTAAATTTGGAAAAAAGGCCAAAAAATTTTTTCCTGACTTTAAAATTCCCCTTTAAAGGGCAAAAAATTACATTCCAAAAATTTATTTCAACGGCTTTTTGAAGGGGTTTATAAACCACCAGCTTGGGGCTCAGGGTTAAGGTAAAGTTTAAAATCCCAAATTTAAAGAAAAAGAAAACGACAAAGGAGGGGAAATTCAACCCATGCATGCAAAGCAAAATGGATTTAGCATCCATCCCCCTTAACCATTTCCCACCCCCGCGGACGCACAGCAGCTTCAGGAGTAGAAAATGAACCCCGAAATAAAGAAAATGTTTAGGACAAAAAATTTATCCCCGGGTATCAGAAAATCTCTATTTCTTACTCATGTTGGGAACTTTTTCCTTGCCTTTTTTTTCATCTTTAACTTGTTTACATGCCTTGGGCCAAAACTTTTACTTTTCATGCTTTTAAAAGCGAAAAACCCACCCCTTTAGGGAACAGAAATGTTTCGTCTTCCCTTTTAAAAAAATTTTTTGCCTTCTGAAATTTTTAAATATGTGGGGGTTTAAAAAGGCCCCGGGCCCCGGAAAAAAAAAAGGGTTTCTCCCAGGCCGGGATTAAAAATAAACATTTTCTTAAATGTTGCTCCCCGAGTCCAGAAACCCAAAAGCTTAATTGCAGTGATGTTTTTTTAAATTGTTATTCATTTTCCCAAAATTTTTGCTGGCGCTTTTTGTCAGTTGGGGGAAATTTCCTTTTCAAATTAAACAGGAGTTCCTGATTTAAAATCCAGCATTGCCTTTTTTTTTTGTTTTTTCAACTTTTTTTTAAAAAAGAAATTTTCACCCAAAACTGACAGCATCTTTTTCCTTTGTCAAAACCCCCAAGATAAAACCAACCCGGGAAATAAGAATCTCTCTTCCTAAACCTTCGAAGGAAAAGTTGCAAATTGCCCCTCTATTTTGGGGCAAACATGGACATCAAACCCCCAAAACTTAACTAAATTTTCTTTGGCCAACATTTTTTTCCCCTACTGTTTTTACCTGTAATGCCCAAAAGTCTTTTTCCAAAATAAATTCACCAGCTTCAAAAGAGTGACTACGAACCCCCAAATTGGTTGGGGCGAAGGCTGGAACAAAAAATTTAAAGTCCCCAAATTTTTAAAAAAAATGCAGAAATCGACGAGGGGGGATTCCCCCCCCTTCATCAAAACCCCCAAGGGGGATTAGAAAACCAACCGCCTTAACCATTTCGGCCCCCTTTGGTCCTGACCAAAAGCGTTTTTTTAGTTGAAAAAAGGAGCCGAGATAAAAAAATCCCAAAGGGCCCTTTAAAAATGTTTATTTACTGTTTTCAAAAAATCTCAATTTCCCTTACTAAATTTTGGAAAATTTTCCTTTGCCCAATCCTTGGGTCCCCCTATCTTTTTTTGGGCATGCCTTAAATGAAAAACGGGTTAATGTTTTTTTGGCTCGCAAAAGAAACGTACCCATCACCTATGGAACAGGAAATTTTTTTGTCCTCGCCCTTGTTTAACCCTTGTTTTGCATTCCCCCAAATTTTTAATACGTTTTTTTTCAAAGACGGGGGGCCAGAAAAAACATTTGGGGTTTCTACAAGACCTGGATTGAAAGTTACTTTTTCTTACTTTTTTTTTTGCTGTGCACCCAACAGATTTTAAACTGCAGTGTTTGTTTTGGGAAAGGGGGAAAATTTTCCCTATTTTTAATTTTAACATGGTTTTGTTTTTTAAAAAGCTTCGTCATAAAAAATAAAAAAAAAAACCAAGAGACCGTTTAACCTTTTATACAAATTTTTTTAAAACCCCTTTTGAATACAATGAAGATTTTACCCATAACTGACAACACCCCTTGGGCCCTTTTCCTCCCCCCCAAAACAGTTTTCCAATCGGGGAATAAGAACCCTCTCATCCCTTAAATTTTTCAAAGGAAAATAACAAAAAAAATTTCTCTAAAAAGGATATAAAAGGGAACATCGTCGTCAAGAACATTAAATAAATGAAAAATGTCCAACTTTTTTTTTGCCTTTCCCTGTTAAAGACACGAAAAGGCCCTAAAAATCTTTCCCCAAATGAGTAAAAAAAGGGCTTCTTAAGGGTTATTAAAAACCCCCCTTGTTTTGGGCCCAGGAAGAAAGGCCAAAATAAAATCCCCAAGTTTTAAAGAAGAAGAAATCATCAGGTTTAATTCAAAACCATAAAGCTTGGCCGGGCTTATTTTTTAAAAGCCCCCTTTCTAGTAAAAAAGAGATCCTGATTTTAATTTAGCATTGCCTTCTTTAAATTTTTCAATTTTTTGAATAAAAGGGAATTTTTTCACCCATAACTGACAACCCCTTGTCTTCTCCAACCCCCAAAAAAATTGTCCAATCTTTGGAATAAAATCTCCTTTCCCTAAACTTTCAAAGGAAATAACTAGTTTATTTTTCTCAAATTTTTGGGAATATCAGGGACCCCTCAAAATCCCCAAAGAACTTTAACTAAATGAAAATGGTCCAACTATTTTTAAACCTGACGGTTAAACACGAAATAACCTAATTAAACTTTCCATAATAAACCAAAAGGCTTCTTGAATATTTTTAAAATTAAAACCCCCAAAGGGCCTTGGCCCAGGGAAAGAAAAAGGGGAAATTAAAAACCCCTCCAAGTTTAAAGAAGAAAAATCATCGAGAATGGGTTTTGGGAACCCAAAATGCTTTGGTGCTGGGCTTAGTTGGTTAAAGCCCCTGCAGAAAACGGGAAAATCCTGAGTTCGAATCCAGCATGCCTTTTTTTTTTACTTTTTTTTTTAAACTTTTAAAATACAAGGAAGTTTTTCCCCCCAATAACGGACAACACCCCTTTTTTTCCTCCACCCCAAAATGGTTTTCCAATCTTTGAAAAAGAACTCTCATTAAAAAATTTTTCCAAGGGAAAAAAAACTAGCTTTTTTTCTTATTTATAGATAACAGGGACCCTTGATCCCCAAAAAAAATTTTAATAAATGAAAAGGGGCCCAAACTATTTTTCCCTTACGTTATACCCCCGAAGCACCTAAGAAAATCTTTTCCAAAAAATGAAAAAACGGGTTTTCTTAAAAGGGGGGTTTTTAAAACCCAAAGCTTGGGGCTCGGGGAGTAAGGCAAAGTTTAAAAATCTCCAGTTTAAAGAAGAAGAAATCGACGGGGAATGGGAAATTTCAAACCCCTTTGCATGCATACACAAGGGAAATTAGCATTCCATCGCCTTAACCACTCCCACCCCGTTGACCACAGAAACTTCAGTGAGTAAAAATGTAGCCAGATGAAGAAAATGTTGAGGACAAAATTTGATCCACACGTATCTTTAAACTCTAGTTCTTCCCAAAGTTGGTATTTTCCTTGCCATTTTTTAAAGTGGGTTATCTTGTTTAGCAGCCTTGTGGAAAAAACAGGGGTTTTACTGTTCTTTGCCCCTGATAAAGCTATACCCATCCCCAAGGGAACAGGAAATGTTTCCACCCCGGCTTTCGTTTTTTTGTTTCCCTTCTGCAATTTTAAGGTGGGGTTTTAAAAAAGATTTGCCCCCCGGAAAAACTTAGGTTTTCTACCCCCTTTGGTTTGAAAGAAACTTTTTTAAAAAATGTTGCTGCCTTTCATGAAATTTTAAGCTTGGTAATTGCTATTCACTTGCCAGATTGCCCTGGCGCGTTGTCATTTGGGTTTGAAAGTGCCTGCAAAAAACGGGAGACCCCTGTTTAAAAATCTAAAGCATTTTCCCTTTTCCTTTTTTTTTTTCAACTTTTTTTAAAAAAAAGGGAAATTTTACACCCCATAACTGACAGCATTTTAAATTCTTTGTCAAACCCCAAGATAGAAGCCCCAAGGGGGAAAATTTAAAATCTCCATTCCAAAAACCTTCAAGGGAAAAGAGCTTTGCTATTGCCCTCAATTTGGGGCTATAAAGGAGCTTTAAATCGCCAAGAACTTTAAATTTAATTTTCATTGGTCCAACTTTTTTTGCCTAAACGGGTTAAAAATGCCTTTTAAAAAGCCCCAAACCCCCTCTTTCCAAAATGAGAACACCCCCTTTTTGAAGAGTGCCCAAAAAAACCTCCTGGTTTGGCTGAAGGCGGGAGACAGAAAATTTAATTTCCCCGGGTTTAAAAAAAAATCAGAAATCGAACGAGGATGGGATTCAAACCCCAAATTCATAAATAGCACAAGGGTTTAGCAATCCATCCCCTTTAAAACCCCTGGGGTCCCCCCTTTGTCCGGGACGCAAAACCTTCATTGAGGTAATTGAAGCCAGATAAACCCCTGCAAAGGGTTTAAAATGCTATCTTACTGTAAAAAAAAACCCCTAGTTCTTACCCAATTTGGTCCCTTCCCCTGAAAATCTTTCGGTCCTATCTTCTTAGCTTTCCTTGAATGAAAAACGGGTTTTAAGGGTTTTTCCCCTGCAAAAGCACGAACCCAAACCTATGGAAACGGGAAAAATTTTTTGTCCTCGACATTGTTTAATCTTTTTTTTTGCATTCTCCAAATTAAAACTTTTTTTTCAAAGACTTGGCGGCCAAAAAAAAACCATTTGGTTTCTACAAGGCCCGGATTGAAAGTGACATTTTCTTAAATTTTTTTGCTGTGCATGAACAGATTTTAAAAACTGCAGGTTTCCCTTGGAAAGGGATTTTTTCCCCATTTAAGGGAACAATTGAATTTTTTTTAAAGAAACCCTGCCCTAGAAAACAAAAGAACCTTTTTTTTGAATCCAGCAAAGCCTTTTCTTTTTTTTTTTTTTTTTTTTTACCAACCCTTTTTTGAATACAAGGAAATTTTAAAACCCTTTAACTAAACAACCCCCCTTGTCTTTCCTCCCACCCCCAAAAATTTTTTTCCAATCGGGAGAATAAAATCCTCACCCCAAACTTTCAAAAAAAAATAACTACTATTTTCTCAATTTTTTGGATTCAATGAACATCGACCCGTCAAAACTTTAAAAATTTTTCAATTTTTTCATATTTTTCATATTTTGGGAAAGGGCAAAAAAAAGACAATTTCCGCCCTTTTATTTTCGGGCCTTTGTCTAAGGTGTTATCCAGGGGAAAGGAAAAAAAACCCCCAATGGGGTTAAAAAGGCCAATTGCCTCTTTTTAAAGGAAAAATTCCTTCCTACCCAACCCTGGAAATTCAAAAAAATTTCCCTGGATAAATTGCCCCCCCCTCTCCTGAATCCTATCCCCAAAATAAATTGTTATATTATTACGCTCCAGAAATGCACCCAAAACCCCTTTTTGAATTTGGGTTTAAATTGAATTCCCCCTGACCGTCCCCGGGCAGAAAAATTCCATACCCTTCACTGCTCTTACAGTAAAGAATCCCTTTCTATGTTTATGTAGAAACTTTCGTTCCTCAAGACGTAAAGGATGCCCCCTTGTTCTAGATACAGCCCTGTGTATAAATAAAATCTTGAGAGAGATCTCTATATTGTACCTTTGATGTATTTAAACATATTTATTATGTCCCCCGAAGCCTTCTTTTCTCTAAACTAAATAACCCTAATCTTGCCAATCTTTCTGTGTACTGTAGTCCACCCAGTCCTTTTATTATTTTTGTTGCCCGCCTTTGTACCTGTTCAAGCTCTACAATGTCTTTCCTGTGCACTGGTGCCCAAACTGTACACAATATTCCATGTGTGGTCTAACCAGTGACTTGTATAATGGGAGAATAATGTTCTCATCATGTGCATCTATGCCCCTTTTAATGCACCCCATGATCCTATTTGCTTTGGCTGCTGCTGCCTGACACTGGCTGCTACAATTAAGTTTACTGTCCACCAGGATTCCCAAGTCCTTCTCCATGTCACTTTTACCCAGTGTTTTTTCCATTTAACATGTAATCATGTAATGGATTTCTCTTCCCCATGTGCATAACCTTGCATTTATCAGTGTTAAACCTCATCTGCCATTTCCCTGCCCAGGCCTCCAACTTATCCAGATCCCTTTGTAATAACATATTATCCTCTATTGTGTTGATTACTTTACAGAGCTTAGTATCGTCTGCAAAGATCGATATTCTACTGTGTATTCCCTGTGCAAGATCATTAATGAAAATGTTAAAGAGGATAGGGCCCAATACTGACCCTTGTGGTACCCACTAGTAACAGCGATCCAGTCTGAGTTATGTACCGTTTAATACTACCCTTTGTTTTCTATCAGTGAGCCAGTTACTTACCCACATTTTCCCCCAGTCCAAGCATTCTCATTTTATTTACCAACCTTTTATGTGGCACCGTATCAAATGCTTTAGAAAAATCTAGATATATGACATCCAGTGCCTCACCCCGATCCAGTCTAGCACTGACTTCCTCATAGAAGCTGATGAGATTAGTCTGACAGGACCGATCCTTCATGAACCCGTGCTGGAACGGCGTTATACATTTATTTTCAGTGAGATACTCCAGGATAGCATCTCTGAGAAAACCTTCAAACATTTTACCTACAACAGAGGTTAAGCTTACTGGCCTATAGTTTCCTGGATCACTTTTTGACCCCTTTTTGAATATTGGCACCACATTTGCTATGCGCCAATCCTTTGGGACATACCCCGTTATTAGACAGTCCATGAATATTAAGAATAGGGGCCTATCTATGACATCACTTAACTCTCTTAGGACACGAATGCAATGGTCCAACTATTGTTGCCTGACTGTTATGACACGTAATGGACCTAAGTATCATTCCAGAATGAGTCAAAAGGCTTCTTGAATGGTTATTATAAACCTCCATGCTTTGGGCCCAGGAAGTAAGGTCAGAAGATTAAAATCCCCAAGTTTAAAGAAGAAGAAATCATCGAGGATGGAATTCAAAACCATGCATGCATGGCGCTGTGGCTTAGTTGATTAAAGCGCCTGTCTAGTAAACAGGAGATCCTGAGTTTGAATTTCAGCAGTGCCTTTCTTTCATTTTTCAACTTTTGAATACAAGGAAGATTTTCACCCATAACTGACAACACCCTTGTCTTTCTCTCAACCCCAAAATAGTGTTCCAATCATTGGAATAAGAATCTCTCATTCCTAAACTTTCAAAGGAAATAACTAGCTATTTTCTCTATTTTTGGATATCAGGGAGCATCGATCACCAAGAACATTAACTAAATGCAATGGTCCAACTATTGTTACCTGACTGTTATGACACGTAATGAACCTAAGTATCATTCCAGAATGAGTCAAAAGGCTTCTTGAATAGTTATTATAAACCTCCATGCCTTGGGCCCAGGGAGTAAGATCAGAGGATTAAAATCTCCAAGTTTAAAGAAGAAGAAATCATCGAGAATGGGATTTGAACCCATGAATGCATGGTGCTGTGGCTTAGTTGGTTAAAGCGCCTGTCTAGTAAACAGGAGATCCTGAGTTCGAATCTCAGCAGTGCCTTTCTTTCATTTTTCAACTTTTGAATACAAGGAAGATTTTCACCCATAACTGACAACACCCTTGTCTTTCTCTCCACCCCAAAATGGTGTTCCAATCATTGGAATAAGAATCTCTCATTCCTAAACTTTCAACGGAAAAAACTAGCTATTTTCTGTATTTATAGATAACAGGGAGCATTGATCGCCAAGAACATTAACTGAATGCAAAGGTCCAACTATTGTTGCCTGACTGTTATGACACGTAATGCACCTAAGTATCATTCCAGAATGAGTCAACAGGCTTCTTGAAGGGTGATTATAAACCTCCATGCTTGGGGCTCAGGGAGTAAGGTCAGAAGCTTAAAATCTCCAAGTTTAAAGAAGAAGAAATCGACGAGGATGGGATTCGAACCCATGCATGCATAGCACAATGGATTAGCAGTCCATCGCCTTAACCACTCGGCCACCTCGTCGTGACGCACAGCAGCTTCAGTGAGTAGAAATTGTAGCCGAGATGAAGCAATGTTGAGGACTGAAATGGTATCTCACTGTATCAGTAATCTCTAGTTCTTACTCATGTTGGTACTTCCTTGCCATTTTTTCAGTCGGTATCTTGTTTAGCATGCCTTGTGGACAAAACATGTGACTGTTCTTGCTCTGATAAAGCGTATACCCATCCCCTATGGAACAGGAAATGTTTCGTCTTCGACTTCGTTTAATTTTGTTTTGCCTTCTGCAAGTTTATATGTGTGGTTTGAAAGACTGCCGGCCGGAAAAACATTAGGTTTCTACCAGGCCTGGATTGAAAGAAACATTTTCTTAAATGTTGCTGCCGTGCATGTAACAGAGCTTAAGTGCAGTGATGTCTTGGTAATTTGCTATTCACTTGCTCAGATTGTCTGGCGCTGTTGTCAGTTGGTGAAAGTGCCTGTCTAGTAAACAGGAGATCCTGAGTTAAAATCTCAGCAGTGCCTTTCTTTTGTTTTTCAACTTTTTAATAAAAG
Source organism: Phyllomedusa bahiana (assembly GCA_025379985.1). Classification (NCBI taxonomy): domain Eukaryota; kingdom Metazoa; phylum Chordata; class Amphibia; order Anura; family Hylidae; genus Phyllomedusa; species Phyllomedusa bahiana. The sequence continues at coordinate 134 of JAODAL010070697.1, read as the reverse complement.
GGAAGATTTTCACCCATAACTGACAGCATCTTATTCTTTGTCTAAACCCCAAGATAGTAGTCCAATCCGGGAAATAAGAATCTCTCATTCCTAAACCTTCGAAGGAAAGAGCATGCTATTGTCTCTATTTGTGG
>JAODAL010070696.1:0-15824 GCA_025379985.1 Phyllomedusa bahiana | reverse complement strand
AAATTTTCCCATTTTGGCTCTAATGATTTTAAATGACTCGACCACCAACCACAGAAAAGGGGAACCCCGCTGGGAAAAACCGAGTGTATTTAAAGGGAACTGCAAGTAAGGTCAGGTACAGTTTGACGTCTGACATCTCCAGTTCAACATCATCTTAGGGTGCCGTAATGTAAGTTGGACCAAAGTTGACCTCTGAAGTTATGTGAGAATACAAGCGCTGCGGCACCACAGGTGACAGGGACAGTAAGTTAGGCTCTCCAGACCAGTTAAAAATCCCTAATTGTAACTCCAAGTTAGGGCCGGGGGTTTTGGTTTATGCCTTTTTTGGGCCCCTTTTTTTTACCAAAAAATCAATTTGACGTTCTTAGGTGAAACATTTGAATTTGGTTTGAAGGGTGGTGAAATTTCTGAAACTACATAATTTGTGAACTTTTGGAGCCTGCTGTGGTAAAAGTGTAGTGTAAGTGGTCAAATGTCGCCTTTGTGAATAAGTAACATGGAAACTGCGGAACACCCCATATTATTGGTGTGAGAGATGAACTTCAACTACAAAGGAGCACGGGGGTTGGACCAAAGGCAAGGGGGTTTTTTTACCGGCAAAATTACCCAGGGGTGCCCAACGTGTGTTTAAACAAACGGGAAAAACTTGCTGCATTAGGTCCCCAGAGAAAAAGGTGTCACTGCCCCCTTGAAACCCACTAGTGATGGGGGCCCCGGAGAGAGGGAGTCACAAAAATTATAACCACGGTATGGCCCCCCGGAGCAAAACGGATGTCATCACCTCTACAAACCTACGCGTATGGGGCCCCGGGAGAAGAGGGTGTCATACACCTCTACAAAACCCTACTGGTAGGGGGGCCCCGGGCAGCGGATGTCCTAAAACCTCTACTAACCCCTAGTGTGTAGGGGGCCCCGGGAAGAGGGATGTCACTGCCCCTCGCTAACCTACTGTGTATGGGGCCCCGGGAGCAGAGGGATGTCACTGCACCTTTTGCTAACCCTACTGTGTATGGGCCCCCGGGCGACGGTGTCATTTTTTTTGCAACCTTGCTAACCCTACTGTGTAGGGGCCCCCCGGGAGCAGAGGAGTAAATGCTCTCTGTAAACTACTGTTAGGGGGCCCCTGAGCAGATGGATGTCATCATTTCCCCTTTAACCCTACTGTGTATGGGGCCCGGAGCGCGGTGTCACTGCACCTCTGCTAACCCACTGTGTATGGGGCCCCAGAGAGCCGTGTCACTGCACCTCTGCTAACCTACTGCGTATGGGACCCCGGGAGCAGCGGATTACTGCACCTCTGCAACCCTACTTTGTAGGGGGCCCCCCGGGGGCAGACGGATGTCATGCACCTCTGCAAACCCCTTACTGTGTATGGGGCCCCCCTGGAGAGAGGGATGCCCCCAAAGTGCACCTCTGTAAAAACAACTGGTATAGGTCCCAGAGAAAGAAGAGGTCATTTGAAACCCCTGCTAACCCCAAACCCCTGCTTTTGGCGGGACAAGGATACATTTTTTTTCCCGCAAATTTGAAATTTTGCCCCTTGTTTAATTTTGGAAAAAAGGTTTGTCAATAGAAAAAACTTTAAATTTTTTTATAAATGGAGGGAAAATTTGTGTTGTCAGGGCAAGAAACATCAAAAGGTAAAAAAAACCCTGAACTATCGCGGGAAAGAAAACAAAGATGGTAGTGGCGGGTTTTATGGTCGGGGGGGGGGGGGGTTTTGGGGGAGTTGGCCCCCTTTTTAAGGGGGGAAGGGGCTTCAACGGATTTGGGGTTATGAATCCATCCTTGCAGATTGCATACCCCATCATTCCTGAGGTTTCCCCAAGGGGGTTATGGGAAATTTCCCCACCCAAGGGAAAATTTTAAACATATTCCGCCCTTTGGGTTTGGAAGGGGGAAACCAAGTTTTTTGATTTCCTCCCTTTGGGCCCCCCCTTAATTCCTCAGATTTGAACCCAGTTGAGCATGTAGAGAAAACCCGTGGATAAATGGTTGGTTTTGGGCCCCTTTCCACCCAGCTGTGGGAGCCCTTGGATAGGTGTTGGTTCTATGGCCCCCTCCAGCGCTGTGAGGGCCCTGGAGGGTGGTGTTGGCTTAGGGAAATCCCCCCAGCAGTGTGGGGGGCCCCTGGAGGGGTGGTGTTGGCTTATGGCCCCTTTCCAAAGCACTGTGGGGCCCCAATGAGGGTTGGGGTTGGTTATGGACCCTTCAGCAGTTGTGGGGCCCCATGTTTTGGGGGGTGTTGGCTCTGTGGCCCCCCCCCAAGCAGTGTGGGAACCCCTGGTTTTTGGGGGTGTTGGGTTTTTTTAGGGGTCCTCCAGAAAGGTTGGGGACCCCCCCTGGAGGGTTTGGTTTTTGGTCTAGGGGCCCCTTCCAGCAGCTGTAGGGCCCCCGGAGGGTGGTGTTGGCTCTATGGCCCCTCCAGCAGCTGTGGGAGAAAACCTGGATGGTGGTTTTGGTTTTTCTAGGCCCCCCCGCAGTGTGGGGTCCCAGGATGGTGGTTTTGGGGGGGGATCTATGGCCCCCCAGCAGCTGTGGGCCCCCCTGAATGGTGGTGTTGGGTCTAGGGGTCCCCCAGCAGCTGGGGGGAGCCCCTGGATGGTGGTGTTGGGTCAAAGGGCTCCCCCCAGCAGTGGGGAGCCCCTGGATGGTGGGGGGGTACTATGGCCCCTCCGCAGTGGGGGGACCCCCTGGATGGGGGGGGTTTGGGGCCTTCTATGGCCCCCTCCCGGGCAGCTGTGGGAGTCCCTGGAGGGTTGGTGTTGGCTTAGGGAACCCCCCAACCCAGCTGGGGGGCCCCCCTGGATGGTGGTTTTTGGGTCTATGGCTCCTCACCCAGTGTGGACCCCCTGGAGGGTGGTGTTGGGTCTAGGCTCCTCCGACTGTGGACCCCGGGATGGTGGTGTTGGCTCTATGGCCCCCCCACAGCTGGAGAGCCCCGATGGGGTGTTGGTTCTATGGCCCCTTCGCAGCTGTGGGAGCTCCTGGAGGGGGTGTTGGCTCTATGGACCTTCAGCAGTTTGGGGGACCCCCGGGAAGGGTGGTGTTGGTTCTAGGGACCCTTCAGCAGCTGTGGGACCCCTGGATGGGGGTTGGCTCTAGGGCCCCTCCAGCAGTGTGGGACCCCCGGGGTGGGGGGTTTTGGGGCTTATGGACCCTTAAAACACTGTGGGGCCTCTGGGGGTGGTGTTGGCTTATGGACCCCCCAGCAGTGGGGGATGCATTTGGTTCCAGATACTGGGACAACCACCGGACCTATTGAGTCATCTCACCTTTTCTACGTGTCCGGCTGCATATGGCAGTTACTCTGGTCATAATAATATTACTCAGCTTATATTGCTGCTTGAGACCGTCTGGGACTGTATAAAGGTAAAAAGAGAAAATTCCCTCCAGCCTGCCCTTTCGAAAAATACATTGACTGACTGGCATTTGGCCAATGAGGACAAAGTAAGCCAGCGGGGTTCCCTCCATGACGTACTTTGGTGCATTTAAAAGGGGTTGTCGTCATGAGACCATCCCAATGGTTTCCTTAAAATGGGATTAACCCCATGTCACACTATAACAACTAGCCTCCACTTTCTAACATCTCTAGATAGTAGCAATCTGAAACATGTTAATTGCCCTCCTACTACTTAACTCCACGGCGTCTTCCTCAAAAGAAGAAGGTGATTCCTGCTTAGCACTGGCAGATTATTATTCAAGTATTTCCCAGCGGAAGATTAGTTGTCAGAATGTTAATACAACAGAAAGATGATGAATGGTGCGGCCTCATTACACTGCATCACGAGAACATGAAATATACCGAAGACACAACAAAGCGCAGACGTAGGAGCGAGCCGGGTAATTAATATTATCCACACAAAACAACCATGGTCGGGGTAATGGATGGAAATTCCTAACATGATCCCCCCTCCCCGCCTTTTTTTTCATTTGACAATTTCAAACAATTTCAGGCATTTGCATATTTTATGAAATGCCACAAGCATTAGCTGTTCATTTATTGCACATTACAAGGCGCGAGGACGTCTCTTTGTGCAGTAGGATAGATAACATTCCCTTGACATTCACAAAGCAATAGAACCATGTTCCCTGTGTTAATTTTTCATAAACTCTGCACCTTACTGAGAATCTTGTAGGAGCCGGACCAGTTATTTATTTTTGGAAACTAGAGGCTCATGTCTTATTATGTGAATCCTTGCGGGTTTGTCACTGCAGCAAGTGTGACTAAATATTTGGCTGCTATTAAATACGGAAGGATTTGCCAACAGTATTGCTTTATCTGTCTACAGTTCCTGTGTCATATTTATCTATCTATCTATCTATCTATCTATCCTATTTTATCTATCTATCTATCTCATATCTATCTATCTATCTAAATCTATCTATCTATCTATCTCATATCTATCTATCTATCTCATATCTATCTATCTCATATCTATTTTATTTATTATTATTATTATTATTATTATTATTTATTTTAAAGCGCCATTGATTCCAGGGCGCTGTACATTCGAGGGGTTACATACATTACACAAGTCAAACGAGTACAGTGAAAAAGGGATAATGACAATTGGCATGACAGAGGGAGAGAGGACCCTACCCGCGAGGGCTTACAATCTACAAGGAGGGGGAAAGAGACAGGAGGTGAGGGGCAGACATGTATGTGGAGGAAGTAGTGACAAGTTTAGTGAAGGTTATAGGCAAGCCTGAAGAAATGAGTTTTCAGGTTGCTTTTGAAGCTGGTGAAAGTGGAGGAGAGTCTGATGTGTTGGGGCAGTGAGTTCCAGAGTGTGGGTGAAGCACGGGAGAAGTCTTGGAGAGGTTGTGTAGCGATAAGGGGAGAGCAGAGGGAAGGTCCCGTGAGGGGCGGGAGTGCGTGAGGGGAGATATTTGGAAATTAGGGCAGAGATGTATGGAGGGGAGAGGTCATGGAGAGCCTTGTAGGTCATGGTTAGTAGCTTGAAATGAATTCGCTGGGCAATGGGAAGCTAGTGAAGGGATTGGCAGAGGGGAGAGGCAGAGGAGTAGCGAGGAGAGAGGTGGATAAGACGGGAGCAGAGTTAAAGGATGGATTGGAGGGGAGCGAAAGGGGGCTAGCTGGAGGCCGCAGAGAAGGATGTTTGCAGTAGTCTAGTTGGGAGATGGACAAGGCAGGACCAAACATTTTTGTTTGTGTCATAGCCGAGGAATGAGCGGATGCGAGAGATGTTTTTCAGGTGGAGGCGGCAGGCAGAGGTGAGGGTTTGGATGTGTGGTTTGAAAGATAAAGCAGAGTCTAGGATTACCCCAAGACAGCGGACTTGTGGGACCGGTGAAAGTGTAGAGCCGTTGACTGTAATAGAGAGATCAGGGGCAGGGGTGGAGGGGACGGTGGAAAGATGATGAGTTCTGATTTCTCCACATTTAGTTTTAGGAGACGTGATGAGAAGAAGGAGGAAATGGAGGACAGACAGTCAGGGATCCGGGAGAGCAGAGAGGTGACATCTGGACCGGAGATGTAGAGTTGGGTATCATCAGCATACAGGTGGTAATGAAAGCCATGTGAGGCTATGAGCTGACCGAGGCCAAGGGTGTAGATAGAGAAGAGTAGTGGACCCAGGACTGACCCTTGGGGGACACCAACAGAGAGTGGCCGGGGGGAGGAGGTGGAGCAAGAATGAGAGGCGCTGAAAGTCCGATCAGTGAGGTACGAAGAGATCCAGGAAAGGGCCAAGTCCGTAATGCCGAGGGAGGAGAGAATTTGTAGCAGGAGGGAATGGTCGACATCTCTATCTATTCTCTATCTATATTATATCTATTTCTATCTATTCTATCATTACTACTTTATTATTCATATCTATCTATCTATCTAACATATCTATCTATCTACTATCTATCTCTATTATCTATCTATCTATATATCTATCATATCTATTATCTATCTCATTTCTATCTATCTTATTATCTATTAGTTCTCATATCTATATATCCAATCTCATATTTCTATCTATCTTCATATCTATCTAATCTATCTCATATCGATCTTCGATCTTCATATCTATCTATCTCATATCTATCTATCTATCTATCTATCTATCTATCTACCTATCTATCAATCTATCTATCTATCTCTTATCTAGCTATCAATCTAATTTATTTCTATCTATCTATCTATCTCATTTCTATCTATGTATCCATCGATCTCATTTCTATCTATCTATCTATCTATCTATCTATCTATCTAGTTATCTAATTTCTTTCTATCTATCTATCTCATTTATATCTATCTCATACCTATCTATCTATTCTATTATCTATCATCTATATCTATCTATCTATCTTATCTATATACTATCTATCTATTTCTATATCTCATATCTACTTTATCTATCTATCTCATATCTATTTATCTATCTCATTTATATCTTCTATATCCATCATTCATATCTTTTATCATCTACTATCTATCTTCTATCTCATATAATCATTTATCTATCTATATCTATCTATCTCTTTTTATATCTTTTCTCAAAACCATCTATCTCAAATCTATCTTTATCTATCTATCTACTATCATCTATCTATTCATTTATTCTACTCATATCCATCTATCTCATACACACTATCTATCTACCTATATTATCTATCTATTATCTATCTATCTATTTAATCTATCTCATATTATCTTCACTATCTATCCATTATCAATTCATCTCTTTACCTTTCTATCTTCATCTATCATCTACTATTATCATCTATCTTTTAAATTATTATCTTTTATATTTCTCATACTATCTTCTATTACCATCTATCTATCTCTTCCTATCTATCTATCTATTTTATCTTTTATTATTATCTATTATGATCTATCTCTATCTTTTAAATCTTATCTTTCTATCTATCTTTCTCATATTTATCCATCTATTTATATAATTCATATCTATTTATCTATATATCTAATATCTTTATATCTATTTATACAATATACCTATGTGTATATACCCTGAACTTTTAATGGAAGCATATTCCCTCTATGTACCTGTGCATAAGGGAGGGACACAGCCGAAACATGCTTCCCAGCTTTCCTGGGGAATGGACAGTCTATCCAGAATCAAGAAAAGCTGAGTGATGCCCCTCCACAGCAGCTCCCCCATTTTCCCCAATAATAGGCCCAAGTAAACCCAGTTTTTCGAGCACTGCATAGCCTAGCCTATCCAGCCTATATGTCTGTATGTATCAGTTGTTATTTATTTATTTTTACAGATTTCCCCATGAGACTACATCAGATTTGTTGGACTAAGTCGGACCAGCGTTGAATCCATATGTTTGATAAAATGGTCAAAAATGAATGTTTTTGGGGAGCAACCAATGACTCCGAGATCTTCTTTGCAGCATGAAATGGGGCATTTTCCTTCAGGAAGATGATTTTGCTACGGGAAGCATAGTTCTTCTTTTTGTACCATGGAAGAAAGTGGTCAGTCAGAAACTCTATATACTCTGCAGAGGTCATTTCACACCTTCAGGGATCTTAAAAGGGCCCACCAGTTCTCGTCCCATGATTCTGGTCCAACACATGGCTCTGTCACCTCCTTGCTGCTGTCACAGCCTGTTGCGCATGGTGCCCATCTACTTCACCATCCGTCTGCACTATCCAGGGTTGTGTGAGCCCACTGCAACCATTTCTGCTTGTGGGCACTATTTAGGGGTTTCTGAATAGTAGATTTATGGACAACTGCAGCTTTTGAAGGATCCTACACCTTGAGGTTCACAGGACTCCAAATGCTTCAGCAGTTTCAAATACCTGTTTTGTGCTTTGTAGTGGTTTCGGGGGAACTCCCTCTCAAATTCCAGATTTGTATGGCTGAAACCTTCCCCATTTGGCTTTTATCTGCACTAACACAACCACAATTGTGATAAAGTGAAAATCACAATCCCCACATTAACAAATATTAAATCAGAAAAAGGGAAACCGATAGACACATAAAATATAACTTTTAAGATTTTATATAAAAATTTTGCATCGTAAAAACAATATGATAGTTTTGAGCGATTATTATAAAAAAGTTTTGAATTGGGCACGGTATTTCTTGTTCGGATTTTTTTAGATCCGCATTTTAGGAAAAATCTGTACTTAACTATTAATATCGCCCTTTTTCGGCGTTCCTGTCATTTTGGCGGCCCCAGAAAATCAGCTTCAAAATAGGCAGGGTGAGATGTGTGTGCGAGTCATGAGGGGATGTGAGGGTTGCGATGGCGGAAAAAATCACATGACCTCGTTTTCATAAACGCCCTTCCTTTTCATGACATGTCTGTCAGCTCTCAAGCATAGGACGTGCGCTCTCCCTCGTCCAAACAGCTCAGCGAACTTATTCATTTTCTTCACAGGAAAGCCTTGTTACTTGACCCTTACAACTTATTAGTTTAGGATTGGAAGATTTTATTAGTTGGGTAGAGAATTTTAAAGGAGCATCTCCACTGTAAAGTCATGGGGGGGGGGGGGGGGGGAAGGGGGGTCCCGGGGGCGAACAAGAAAGCTCTAAAAAGAAATACGGGATATAGTTCACCAAGATTGTGTAGACATTGCACTGCAAAAGTTTATTTAAATTTTTCTATTGAATTATTTCTGGTATTGGGCCCCCTAACTTTATTGGATACACTCTTTTTAGTAAATGCAGGTCCTTTGTTGGGGCCAAAAAACCCACTTTTTTATCGTATACATTTCAGCAGGTGTTTTTTTTCAATTTTTGCCCATTCCAGCTTTGTTGCTTGCCCCCTTGCAGTAAATTAGAACCACAATTTTTTAGTCAGCACAGGTTGATAGGTGCCAAAAAAAACTTTCATTTCCGAAAACATTTCAGATCTGTTTTTTCACTTTGGCGCACTACAGCTTTGTGATAGAGCTATTTTAGTTTAAATTGAATACAGCAATTTTGTAGTCACCACAGGGGAAATTTAAAGGTCCAAAAAAAACCTTTTTTTTCCCCTAAATTTTTAAAGGGTTTTTTTTCACTTTTTTTCAGTCAGCTTTGTTGATAAAATTTACTTGCAGTTAAAATTTGATTCCCGCAACTTTGTAGTCACCACAGGTTTTATAGGTGCCAAAAATACCGTTTATTATAGTATACATTCAGTCGTGTTTTTTTCACTTTGGCCAGGCCGCTTTGTTTTATAGAGCCACCTTGCAGTTAAAATTTGAAACCCGCAAATTTGTATCAAACAGGTGTACTGAAGGTCCCAAAAAATCCCTTTTAATATCCGTATACTTTCAGACGGGTGTTTTTTTTCTTTTTTGGTCATCAAACTTTTTTGATTTCTGGGGGTTAAGTATGTCAAAAAGGGCTCCGGGCGGCCCAAAAATTGCGCAATTTGGGGGTTAAACATTTTCTGGGGCTGGAGTACTATGGGGTAGCATCATTTGATCTCCAGGGAGTCTGTCCCTAATCATGAAAGAAGGATTTGGAGAAAAATGAAACCATTGAATTGTTTGGCGAATCACTTCAGAAGCCAGGGGGCAAATGTTTTCTCAATAAAAAGTTTTTGGGGGTGATTAGGACATTTTTATTATTATGGGTGTCGGGACAAAAATTTTAAACATCTCCCGTGCAAAAAATACCTTTAAAAACTGCAGGGAGGGGTGTATTTTGTATGTTTATCCAATTGAAAAAAAAAGCAAAATGATAAAAAAAGTAAAAATTTAAAATAAAAATTCCCTAAATAAATTCGAAAAAAATGTCAGTTACCAAAAAATATACTAAAGAGATATGTACAAAATGATAGTGAATTTGTGATCTTGGGTTAAGGAAGTCATTTTATAATTTTTTTGGGGTCATGTAGCTGTGGAATCAGAAATATTCTCCCCCTTTGGAACAAAAAATTGGTTCTAAGGGGCATTTCCCCCTCAAAATTTTTTAAACAGTGGTGAGAAGTCATTTTTAAAATTTTTTTTGGATCATGCTGCTTTGAAATGCGCAATACTACAGCTCCTTTATAAAAAAAAATGTTGTTTTACAGACTTTTTTCTTCACAAATTGTCCAAAGTGGTAAAATGGGTTTTAAATTTTTTTGGGGGCATTTTGTTTAATGCAAGCATTTTCTACAGGTTTTTTAAAAAAAAAAAAATTTGTTTCTAACGACATTTGTTTTTCACAAATTGCCCCCAAAGGGGCTCAAGGGGGCACTTTGAATTTTTGGGGGAATTTTGCTTTGAAATCAGTATCTACGGGTCCTATTTAAAAAAAAAAATTTTTTTAACAGACATTTGTTTTCAAAATTTGTCAAGGGGCCAAGGGTGATGGTCTGCAAAACCCAGGAAAGGTAGGACACTTTTAATGGAAAAATATTGCAAAATACTTGTTTTTGCAAGATTTTTAACATAGCTATAAATCCCTGTATTGGAAACCCCCATTTTTAAACAATTTTTAAAAAAGAGAAACAAAGACATGGGGGTTCCATCCCATTTTAAAAAAAAGTTTTTTAAAAATTTAAAATACGAAAAAAACTTGCTGTACAAAAAAAGCTAGTAAAAAAATTCCTCTGAATTTTACAAAGGGAGGTACAGGAAAAATTGACCAGGTAGGGTTTTTCAGGACATGGGTAGGGGCCGGACGAAAAAAAAAGTACAGAGACAAAATTTCCCCCCACCGTTTTGTAAAAAAAGAAAAAGAAGCCAAGAAAAAGGGGACCTGGGGGGAACAGGAGCGTTAACCCCCAGTTTTCCAAGTGAAGTCATTGGGGCCGCACTCAAAGGGGGGGGCACGTACCCAGGACAGGGGGCAGTAATGTCCAGTGAAAAAAAAATGGTGGTTGAAAGACCCCTTTTTTCCGGCACTTTTGAATTGGGGGTCTGCAGTTTGGGGTCATGTGTGGCCCCGGACGTATAGTCAATGCCAGGGGAAAAAAAATGGGTTGAAAGACTCCTTTTTCCAGCACTTTTGAATCTGGGGTCTGCAGGTTTGGGGCTCATGCTGTGGCCCCGGAATGTAACTCAATGTCCAGTGAAACTAAAATGGTGGTTGAAAGACTCCTTTTCCGGCACATTTTTAAATGTGGGGGTCATGCAGGTTTGGGGCTCATGCTGAGGCCCAGGACAGGTATAGACAATGTCCAGTGAAACAAAAATGGAGGTTGAAAGACTCCTTTTTCCGGCACTTTTTAATCTGGGGTCATGCAGGTTTGGGGCTCATGCTGTGGTACAGGACAGATATAGCCAATTTCCAGTGAAACTAAAATGGTGGTTGAAAGACTCCTTTTTCCGGCACTTTTTAATCTGGGGTCATGCAGGTTTGGGGCTCATGCTGTGGCCCAGGACAGGTTTGGTCAATGTCCAGTGAAACTAAAATGGTGGTTAAAAGACTCCTTTTTCCGGCACTTTTTAATCTGTGGGTCAGACAGGTTTAATGGTCATACTGTGGTACAGGACAGATATAGTCAATGTCCAGTGAAACTAAAATGGTGGTTGAAAGACTCCTTTTTCCGGCACTTTTTAATCTGGGGTCATGCAGGTTTGGGGCTCATGCTGCGTTCCAGGACAGGGATATTCAATGTCCAGTTCAAGTAAAATGATGGTTCAAATCATACTGCCTTCTGGCACTTTTTAATTTGTGGGTCATGCAGGTTTAAGGGTCATGCTGTGGTGTAAGACAGGGATAGTGAATGGTCTGTGATTTTTTTTCTGTGGCTTTTATAACCTAAGTGTGTTGCCTAAGATGTAGCACGTATCCATTTGACTGTTGTGGATGTTAATTCCAGCTTCACCATCCCTGTTTGGGTGTAAGAATGAAGGTTATTGTCTTTCTCCCATAGACTTTAATGGTCATCGGTGATAATCTATTATCGACTATCGAATATCTTATTGATAATTGCCGATATCGACTAACGACCCGATGACGATAGTCAACGTAATCGCTCATCACTAGACATGACCAAGACCAACGTACAAAGTCACAAAAAGGGGGGTTAACCCTAAATTGCCCTAGGTAACTAAAATAGCTCCTAGAGACAACAGGATTTTCACCCCGAAAAGGGCGGTCCTGTCCCGAATCTAGCCCTACCTACAGTAGCCCTAGTAATCCCTTATATAGAAAAAAAGTCCCGACATGTTTCGATCCTCCCACATATAAGGATCTCTTCAGGGGATATATCAAGGGAAAAGAAGTAATATATCGCTGAAGTGATCCTTATATGTGGGAGGATTGAAACACGTCGGGACTTTTTTCTATATAAGGGATTACTAGGGCTACTGCAGGTAGGGCTAGGTTATGAGGCGAAGTCATCGGTGGAGTGGGTTTTCTTCCAGCAGCGTTCAGAAATTCTGGAAGCTCGTATCAGCTGTTTGGTGGAGTCCGAGTGCCTTGGTACAATATCTCACAAAAGTGAGTACACCCCTCACATTTCTGTATATTTTGTATTATATCTTTTCATAGGACAACAGTGAAGATCTGTCACTTTGTCACAATGTAAAGTAGTCAGTGTACAGCTTGTATAACAGTGTGAGTTTTTGGGCCCTCAAAATGACTCAAAACACAGCCATTGTTGTGTAAACCACTGAAAAAAAAGTGAATACACCCCTAAGTTAAAATAGCTTGTGAAATAATGTAACTTTGGTGTGCCCTCAAAATAACTCACCACAATGCCATCAATGTCTAAATGGTTGGCAACAAAAGTGAGTACAATGTGAAAATTAACACATTGTGCTCAATATGCCATTTTCCCTCCACTGTCTCATGTTGCTTGTTAGTGTTACAAGGTCTCAGGTGGGATTGGTGTGTTAAATTTGTTGTTATCACTCTCACGCTCTCTCATATTGGTCACTGGCAGTGCAGCATGGCACGTTGTGAGAGTAATGTTTATAATTTTGTATTTATATGATTTTATATATACTCTTTGTATGCTTATCATCAAAGTCTTCTTTGTCCTCAGCAAGGAACATTGGTGACTTTGGAATGTTGGTATATACGGGGCCCCCTCCTCCAATAATTAGAAACATATGGCTGGGAGGAATAGCCCTATTGAATCAACAAGGTTTCTTTGTTTCAATAAGACCCAGTAAGAGGTGGGTCCATATTTAAATGTTAATTTAACTTTAAACCAACGTATAGGAAATTAGATTTTTAGATTAGATGTTTTTTTAAGGTAAAAGCAGATTGGCTGATGTTTTCTTGCAGAAGAAGGAACGTTATAAAAAGTTAGGAAATACTTGGATTGGGGGGCAGACATTCTATATATGCAATGTTATATGCTGTGTGTGTCCCCAATGCTTGCATTGAATAAATCCTGGATATTTTTTACCTTCAATTGATTTTTCATTTGAAAACCCGATCAAGATCTGAAAAGCTTTATTAAGCTACGACAACATCATGGCAAAGAACTGTTTGAGGATCTGAAAAAAAGAATTGTATTACATAGCCTAGGCTATAAGAAGATTGCCATCAATCTGAAACAGCACGGTGGTTAGGACCACACAGTGGTTTAGCAAGTGAGGTTCTACTTAGAACAGGCCTCACCTTGGTTGATCAAAAAAGTTGAGTGCTCATGCTCAGTGTCATATCCAGAGACTGTCTTTTCAAAATAGACAAACGAGTGCTGTCAGCATTAGAAGAAAAGTTAAAGGGGTGGGGCTCAGACCATACACCAAACACTTTATAAATTGGTCTGCATGGCTGTCGTCCCAGAATGAAGCCTCTTCTAAAGATGATGCACAAGAAAGCCTACAAACAGATTGCTCATAACAAGCGGACTAAGGAAATAGATTACAGGTTTCTTAAATGCATATAACGCGCCACAAAGGAAGCCCGTAATTTTAAAGCGTAAAGCACTGCATTTACTGGATGCAAAAATGTGTAGCATTAAATGCTGTGTGAACATACCCTTACAGTATTCACCACAAAAGATGCTGTCAAAAATGTCTTAATACACAAAAGTGTCACATAGCAAGATCAATAAGAGAACAAGTTTCAGCTTCCAGAATGTTGTGAAGCAAAAGTGAAAAATTAGCTGCGTTCTTAAGGCCACAGGAGTTATTATTGTTTTGAATCAACTGCTAATGAAAAATTAAATTGTTCTAAGATAAAATGATTCCAAATGACTAAAAAAAATATCTTAAGAAGTGGAAAATAAAATAAATAAGAATAAAGAATTATACGTATAAAAAAAGAAGAAATGATAAAACCACACAGACTTTAAGCTGGTGGAAATAATTTCATTTAAGATGTAAAAACTACCCAGGAACATCTGTTTGGAGCCATCTGCCTCCTCCAGGCACCTGGGGGACACAAACCATCTGTTGATAAACATATTTGCCCATTTTTCATATTGCATATTTTGTCTAATTTTCTCTTTCTTTTCTATGAAATGCTCCAATGATCCTGCTCCGCACAGAACTTCATCCAGAGGAGCCGCCTTTCCCACTTTCCCCACAGTGAATAAATTAGTGTTGTAAGATAAGGATTGAAATTCTAAATTATGGAAATGGAGGTCACTCTGAGGAAAAATATTCCACCAATTATTTCTGCAGCGCTCACATGAAATGCAGGATTATTGTTTGACTTTCTACTCTTTTATTTGACAAGGTTTTGCTTGGTTATTCAAGATCCGGTGTTTGGATGCAGTCATGCCCTAATAACTTTACAAATCAACACTATCCGGAAGGACTTAAGAGACTTGTAAATTGTTTGATGAAAATAGTTTGTTTGTTGTGACCTTGGTTGTATTGCTCAATGAAGCTGTGTCTGCTTAATTAAATGGTTGGTTAAGATCAGTTACTATAAGCAGCCCATGCCTTGTGTAAGTGCCCGAGAGGGTTAGTTTTCACATTGAAAGGGTATTAGTTGTTGAGATAGTGCTGATATGAGGCTTATATTCACTTTGCATTCACTGAGAAAGTCCAAGCAAGTGACAGAACTGTGCAAGCACTAGACCAGTATCACTGGGTAAGAAGCAATCATTCAGAAACCAGAGAGAGGCAGACTGGCAAATGATAGACAAGATGGAACAAGCAGGTGAGCCACTAACGTGCAGGTTCCATATGAAAAATCAAGCTATTCTGCAATGGAAATGTTTCCAAAACCTCAACCACATGTGCAGATTTTCAGGTTCGCTGCATATATTCAAATCCACAACATGGCTTACTATCCTGCAGAATGGTGCCAGATTTATTTTCTTTTCGTTCCCTAAACACAAGAAATTAATGCAAAGCTCTCCCACTTGGGCAATTCTTACTTATCAGAAGGGTTACTCTACAATAAGCCAAACACAATGGGGGGCATGTATGAACAGGGCTGTGCCAGAAGTCTGGCGTATTTTCAGCCAGACATCATACGCAGCCCTGTTCGCGATAGTTTTAAATGTCCCCCATGCCAGTATCAGGCACATTACAGAGCGCAATCGGCACTTTGTAAAATGCCTGATTTTGGGGGCGTGCGGGAGGCATGGCGCACTAGACCGTACTAAGCTATAGATTTATAGCTTAGCTATGGCATTTCTAGGCACATTACTGCTGGAACAGGTAAACCCCTTTCAAAGTGGTTTACCTGAGCCAGAAATGTCATCCTAGTGCTAGAATGCGCCTGATTTATGGCCCGCAGTATTATTATTATTATTATTTATTTTAAAGCGCCATTGATTCCAGGGCGCTGTACATTCGAGGGGGTTACATACATTACATAAGTCAAACGAGTACAGTGATAAGGGATAATGACAATTGGCACGACAGAGGGAGAGAGGACCCTCCCGCGAGGGCTTACAATCTACAAGGAGGGGGAAAGAGACAGGATGTTGAGGGGCAGGACCCCCCCCCCGTGGAGGGAAATAGTGACAAGTTTAGTGAAGGGTTTTAGGGAACTGAA
>JAODAL010070695.1:0-15825 GCA_025379985.1 Phyllomedusa bahiana | reverse complement strand
TTCACAAACAGATAAAAACACTGAAAAAATTGTGTGATTGAAGGAGTCTTTAGATAGGGTTGTGCAGCAGCTCTGTTTTTTTTCACATGCTAATTGGTCCCCTTTTTATGACTGAAGACCTTAAGATTCCTCCTTAGAGTTCTGTGAACTGTATAAATGTGCTTGCACACAATAATTGCAAATGATAATACGTCTACATTATTTGTCTCTACATAAACTCTGAGGCAATCTTGGATCTGGTGTTCTGTTCTGGTAAGATACACTTTAAATGGAGTCAATACCCTGATCCATATTATTTTCTTCTTAGCCATTTACATTTTCTGATTGTACATTTCTCAATTCAGTTGTCTTATATGATTGTGGGGACAGCATTTTTACCTGCACTGCTTTAAACAGCAGTTAGAGATACTTTACAGCAGCTTCATGCACATAGGAGCCCTAAAACTGACTCTGTCCCATTGACTTCTATAAGAGAGTTTTCTAGTCATGCTCTGTGACCTGGGAAGCAATCTATGAGCCGGTAGGGAGGCGGAGTTGTGACTATCTCCTATTGTGACTGGTGGAGCCTCTGTTATCTATACACATTGGTGTGTCATTTCAGTTTGACCCTGCTTGTGCTGTTATTGAGCAGACTACTGAAAATCTTTCTCTACAGAACAGGAAGTGCCAGACTATTATTAGGCTTAGTGGCCCAAGTGAAAACTGCAGGAATTAAGAATTTATTAAATATGGAAAATTAAAAAAAAAATAATAAAAAATTCATTAAAAAATGTGTTTAATATGAAAATGTGCATTAAACAATAAGTCATTATTTGATGACACATTCCCTTTAAAGACATATGTAGCAAACCTGAGTTTATCATTTGGCCTGTGACATCATATATTTCATCACTGTAGCTGATTGGACCTAGGATGATCACGTATGTGTAAGGGGAAATCTTCACTTTTGTAAGGGCACATTCTCCCACATGGTGGTGGTTCATGGCTGCATAATTTTGCCAATAATACTGTTTTTGTCTGCTGCACCAGTTTTAATGTGAGCACACACCCTTATAAACAGGGTAATAATAAATCATTTTATGAACTCATGTAACTATTGTCCAAAATCATTTTTACTACAAGGGACTAGTATATTTCAACAGTGTCTGGTTATTATCTAGTTGCTTATTGTAATAGAAAATTTACTTTTGGGATCTAATTTTGTTTTAATTGCTCTGTTTCTATATATTATGCCTTTTGTATTATACAGGGAGATTCACTCGAAAGATGCCCCAAATATTCTATTGTAACTCCTGTTAGGATGAACTAACTTGAAAAAAAAATGCTACATACCTTGTTATATGTGTAATCAATTACATTACCTGTGATGCTGGACGTAAACCTGTGACAGTACCTCATTTCTCCATATCTTACTTTAAGCTTCTAAATGATGGTGACATGAAATGAAGTAATTTTTCCCTTCTTACGGTTCTTTGACATGTTGAATAACATCTTCCAGTCTCCTTTGCTCCGCGTCACAGAGGTTTTGTAGGCAACTTTCCAGACAATGTAGCACATCACTGTTTGTATCCCACAACATTTTCAGATGGCCTCCGCCATGAGAAGTGATCAGTGATCCCATTGTTTCCAGTTTCCGTACCCTCTTCAAAATAAAACTTTGAGGGTATGTCACAATTGCCATGGGGGACATGTATGAAAACTGGTGCAGACTCGCCAGTTGTAATTTTCTGTAGATTAGTGTAGCATTCATCAATATGCATGAAAGTGTTTCACAGCACTTTATAAATGTGTCCCGTTGTGAGACACATTTATGTGTGCCAAAAAAGTGTCTGACAAAATTTGTCTCTGCCTCTCCAGTTTAAAATTGGCATGGATTAGTATGGCATTTCTTTCATCATATTCTGTCGAGACATTCATAAATGTGTCTAATCTTATGAATGTGGTGCGACACCCCCTTAAGAAATGGCGCAGAAAAAACATATTGAGGATGTCAGACTTGCACCAATTTTTGGCGCACAACCTTTTATAGATATGTCAGACACGGCCAGTGACAGACATCCACCAAAAACTGGCGCAGCCTGGTTCATAAATGTCCCCCCATATTTCTTACTTAATTCACTCTGACATCGCTTAAATGAATTGGTGACCCAATAGGATCACACCATGAAGTTACGCTGATCAATAATGTACACAACTATCCTGAAGAGAGAAGGGGTATGCACCAGGAATTTACAAACATATGTTAAATGTCATGATGGCTGCAGAGCACCTATCACTCAAGGGCATCCTGGCTTTTTAAAATTCCATATAAGAACGAACAAATTGCATGTTTCATTCAGATTGCTTTGTCCTAAGAAAGACTTTTTACAGAACGTTCGGGGCCTCTTTTGAGTGAGAAAATTTCCTGAGATGCAACTTCAAGATCAGTTAAAAGTTATTAACGCTTTATTTTTCTTGTTTAAAATCCAATCCAAGATCCAAATATTCACATTTTACAGTGAGTAAGTAGAGTATTCAGACCCCTTTAAATTTTTCAATCTTCGTTTTATTGCAGCCATTTGGTAAGAACAAAAAAGTTAATTTTTTTTTTGCTCACTAATGTACACTCTGCACCCCATCTTCAAAGAAAGAAAAAACTGAAATGTAGATATTTTTACAAATGTATTAAACAAGAAAAACTGAAATATCACATGGTCATTAGTATTCAGACCCTTTGCTGAGACACATACTTAACTCACATGCTGTCCATTTGCTTCTGATCTTCGTTGAGATGGTCCTACTCCATCATTACAGTCCAGCTGTGTTTAGTTTAACTGATTGGACTTGATTAGGAAAGGCACACACCTGTCTACATAAGAGCTCACAGTGCATGTCAGAGCACACAATACTCATGAGTTCTAAGGAACAGACCAAGGAGCTAAGAGATAGAATTGTGGCAAGGCACAGATCTGGCCAAGGTTACAAAAGAATTTCTGCAGCACTCAAGGTTCCTAAGAGCACAGTGGCCTCCATAATCCTTAAATGGAAGAAGTTTGGAATGATCACAACTCTTCCTTGACCCGGGCATCCAGCGAAACTAAGCAATCGGGGGAGAAGAACCTTGGTTAGAGAGGTAAAGAAGAACCCCAAGATCACTGTGGCTGAGCTCCAGAGATGCAGTAGGGAGATGGGAGAAAGTTCCACAAAGTCAACTAATACTGCAGCCCTCCACCAGTCGGGACTTTATAGCAGAGTGTGCTGACAGAAGCCTCTCCTCAGTGGAAGACATATGAAAGCCTGCATACAGTTTGCAAAAAAGGACTCCCAGAATATGAGAAATAAGATTCTCTGGTCTGATGAAAAGAAGATTGAACTTTTTGGTGTTAGTTCTAAGTGGTATGTGTGGAGATAACTAGTCATTGCTCATCACCTGCCCAATACAAGCCCAACAGTGAAACATGTTCGTGGCAGCATCATGCAGTGGGGTTGATTTTCAGCTGCAGGGACAGGATGACTGGTTGCAATTGAAGGAAAGATGAATGCGGTCAAGTTTAGAGAGATCCTGGATGAAACCATCTTCCAGAATGCGCTGGACCTCAGACTAGGCCAAAGGTTCATCTTCCAACAAGACAATGATTCTAAGCACACAGCTAAAATAACAAAGCAGTGGCTTCAGGGCCAGAGCCCTGACCTAAACCCAATTGAGCATCACTGGAGAGACTTGAGAATGGCTGTCCACCAATGTTCACCATCCAACCTGAGGGAACTGGAGAGGATCTGCAAGGAAGAATGGCAGAGGATCCCCAAATCCAGGTGTGAAAAACTTGTTGCATCATTCCCAAGAAGACTCATGGCTGTACTAAGGAGCGTAACTAGAAATGGCTGGGCCTCATAGCAAACTTTTCAATGGGACCCCCGCCCCCCTCCATGAAAAAAAAATTAACATATCACGTGTACTCTTGTAATTCTTTGTTCACATATGTATTAAAGGTTGAGTTTGGAATCTCCGTTGCAGCAAACTGTGCTGTTTTTCCATCTAAACGACAGACACCATTGCAGAAACTTGACAGACCCATTGTAATTAATGGGGTCTATCAGGCACAGTGGGTGTCCATTGTGAAACGGATCCTTAGGCATCCATTTTCACCTTTAAGTTTGTTGGAGGTTTCGAATGGAGCCCTCTGATGCAGATGTGAACCAAGCTGATAAGAATTATCGGCTTCAGGAGACTCAACCCTTCCAATATATTACATTAATTTTTATTCCGCTATGTATTGATACATATGTGGCATAACTTTATAGCTGTGCATGTAATCCTTTTAGTGGGTTGTCAATCTTAAAGTAAAAAAAAATTAGGTTCACCTTTGCACTTGCTGCCGTTCCAGCGCTGAAGCTGTCGGCAGTGTTCCCTGGTCTGTGTTTCCTTCCTTTACTGCATTTGCCACACGACCTCTGCAACTAATTAATGGCTTCAGAGGTCATGTGAAATTATTGCTCACACGCCATTCACTTATTAGAGTTGATAATAAGAGAATGGCAAGTGGCCACTGAAACGACTAATTGGCTGCAACAATCATGAGGCAAATACAGAAAAGTGGTGACAAACCAGAGGACATTGGCTCTGGAACGGCAGTGAGTGCAAAAGTGGTATAAGTTATTTATTTTAAACATTTGTGGTCTATTATTATTTCAGATGGACAACCAATTTAAAGCCTGTTGTATTATTTTACATGTTTATATGAAGAACTTTATGTAGAACTTCAGTCACCCAAGCCCTTTTCTTCACCCATGCATCCATTGCCACTCACTATAGTTATACAGGTATACACACAGTGCACACAGGATTATGTATATACTCAGATGCATATGCCTGCCCCTGCACAACTGCACACATGCCCATGTACATACAAACACATAACACCTATCTCTGCAGCCAGGTCCTCTGTACTGTCGCAACTTCTGTGTCCTCCTCCCCGAGCAGGGGGGAGAGTGAGAGCTCAGCACAGTGATGGGGCAGGCAGCAGGGGAAGAGGGCTGATAGTTCCTTGTGGGGGCAGAGGGACTGACAGAAGACTGCTAGCCTAAAGAGGAGTCTGCAGCA
This sequence comes from Phyllomedusa bahiana, assembly GCA_025379985.1. Lineage (NCBI taxonomy): Eukaryota > Metazoa > Chordata > Amphibia > Anura > Hylidae > Phyllomedusa > Phyllomedusa bahiana. Next base: position 10,745 of record JAODAL010070695.1, on the reverse strand, counting down.
CCAGGGAGACTTTGGATCAGCTCTTGCTGGACAGCTTTCTCTTGCTGAAGCAGATGCAGGACAGGACGCTGAGCACAAGCAGAAGTGGCTGCTTATAACCTGCAGTGTCCCAGCGATCCTACTGTGCTGCATCACCTTCCAGTCCTGAACTATCCTACACATATCACATTCTAAAAAATTTTAACTGCGACAGGAGCTCCAACACATGAAATGCCTGACCTGGGTGGAAAGGTGCCGTCCCCTCCTTTCCTGCTGCCCCTCCTGCCTGGTCAGAACTGCACGGCCCCTGTAATAGGAGCAATGCCGCATGTTTGAAGTGGAGCTGCTACCTCTGCTACAGCTTTTCGGGTGACTGAAACGAGTCTCTGATACTCACTGCATGCTGAATGGCAATGTATTACTCCCCCCTCCCTCCTGTTCTGTTCCGACTTCCTCACTTCAGTGTCTTTACAGGAGGGGGGGGGGGGGATGGGCCCGTAGCATGCAGAAGAGAAGTCAGTGATAATACTCCCCCACCTGCTCTGCAGGACTCACAGTGAGTAATGACATCGTCTCACAGGGACAGAACTACCAGGCAAAACTGCAGCTGCTACGGGGCTGGCCCCACTAAGGCCCCGGGCCCCGTAGCAACTGCTATGTTTGCTACCCCGGTAGTTCCGCCCCTGGCTGTACTTGCTCAAAAGGGTGCTTCTACTCAATACTGAGCAAAGGGTCTGAATACTAATGTCCATGTGATATTTGAGTTTTTCTTGTTTAATAAATTTGTAAAAATATCTACATTTCAGTTTTTTCTTTCTTTGAAGATGGGGTGCAGAGTGTACATTAATGAGCAAAAAAATTAACTTTTTTGATCTTACCAAATGGCTACAATGAAACAGACTGAAAAATGTAAAGGCGTCTGTATGCATATTTGATGCGCCTAAAGTAGACACATCAAATATGCTAGCAATGACTTGTTACGCACCTATATTATGCTATGTGCCTAGATTAGGTGCATCAATTATACAATGCAAGGTATATCAGGTTTTTTCATTCAGGCGCACTATACTCTCACTTAAACTGTCGTGGTGGGAAACCTCTTTTTTTACCTTTTTTGTTCCCCATAATTTTTTAAAAAAAGCAATTTAATTTAAACAGAAAAATAAAAATTTCCCCAGTATATGTGTCAAAATAAAAACAAAAGGGTTTTACAATGAGGACAATTTTTAACTTTGTTTTATTTTTAAATTTGACAACTTCTTCCCAAATTTAAAATTTTTTAAAGTTGGGAATTTGAAAATCCAAAAATTAAGTCACCTTTTTTTTTCCCAAAAGTCAACCTTTAAAATTTTCCCAAGCCCAAACACAGGTTTTCCGAGAAAACCGCTCCATTCCATCTACACTGGTACAAAAGGGCTGAAGCAATTGTTTTCTGCTAAAGGGGGTTCCTGAAACTTCATGTAGCAAATCAAAAACTCCCAGTTCACATCCCGTAAAAAAGGCCCATAAAAAAAAACAAGAAACTGTTTTAGAAGCTTTACTACCTGCATTTACTAAAAATTATTTAAAAAAAAATTTTTTACAAAAATAAAGAGGACCTGGGGCCTTTCCCCTACAAAACATTTTTTTTATTAAAATCTCGAAAAGTCCCAAAAATTTAACAATTCGGGGGCATCTTTCCTTAGATCTCTGGGATTATGTATCCTTCCATTAGTCCCCCAAAATCAAATTACAAAAATTTGTCAACTCATTTTTTTTTGGCAGGAGTATTTGCTGTATATAGAACAAGTGATCACATGTTCAATTCCACTACAGGGACTTAATGTTTAAAGTAAAAACAAGAAAACAAAATGATAAAAATAATAAATATTAAAAGTTAAAACACCCCACTTTTGCCTTTTAACACAAAAAATAAAAATGTTAAAACCCATTTGGTATGGGCCATGCCCCAAAAAAGGGGTCAAAACCCTTTAAAATAAAAACCAAAATTTTTATCACATGGGGGTTGAAAACTGAAGAAGAAAATAAATTCTTTGTGAAGGGGCAATAGCCGAATTTGAAAAATGTGAAAATTTTTTTTTCGGGGTTTTCCTTTTTAAAGGGAAATTTTTTACCAGGGTGGTAAAAAATGATGTTAACTCTTTTTTAAATCCTCATGCCCCCAAAAGATGGACAGGTATTGGGAAAGGGAAAGGGAGGAGGGGGGGTTTTCCCCTTTCCCTAACAGCTTAATCCATGGGTTTGCCTTGCCTCCCAGCATCTAAGTGGATAAGCAACCACAATAAAATCTGAAAATAAAGGTTTGGGAAAACCTGTAAAGGACTAGGTTTAGGAAGGGAAAAACACCCCTGAGCCTGCTCCATACATTTCCAAACCCAAAACATTGTGAATTAAAAGGTTTTATCACATGTTGGAAAAGGGTTAAATAATTCTAATACAGCTATTAGTACGGTTGAAAAAAGACATTTGACCATCAAGTTCAAAACCAAAGGGGGGAAAAAAGTTGGGGGAAATTTAGGGAGAAAAAAACAGTTTTTTTTTAAACCTAGGGTTTTTCTCACTGATGGGAAGGGTTTTAAAAACCCCTAAGGGGAAGAACCAATCTGCCTTTAAAGGGAAAATTTCACCCCCTTATCCCCCGAGTTTCAAACAACTATCTAGAATTTTTTTGGCCCACCCTAGTTTTAAATTTTTTTAGTTTTAGTTTGTTATCTAAGCCTTTTTTTGCAACTGGTTTCCTTTCTGTGACCACTCCTCCCAAAAAGGGTATTTCCAAGGATCAAAAGGGTTTTCATACGAAGAAGGCTTTTTTCCTTTTGGAATTGAATTTCCCCTTTTCTCCAATGGGAAAGGAAAAAGTCCCCCTTTTCCCTTTTTTTGGGGGATTTAAATGAAAAATTTTCCCCATGATTTTTTTAAAAACTTATATACATTAATTTTTCCCCCTAAAGCTGTCCCTTTTTTTTCAAGACTTAAAAAAAGTTCAATTTTTTTTAACCTCTCCTCATCATAAAAAGCCCCATTTCCCTTATAAATTTTGGGTTTTCTCATATTTGGGACTCTCTCTACTTCAAATTAAATCCTTTTTTGTAAACTGGAGCCCAAAATAACAGCAAATTCCCCAAATGAGGGCCCTAACAATGTTTTATAAAAGCGTTTTAAAATTACTTCCCCGTCCTTCGAGCCATGCCCTTTTTAAAACACCCCAAAATCCTTACTTGGGCCTTTAAAGGGTGCTGATTTAATTGGGAAAATGTTTTTTGAAACTATGATCTAAAAAGAAACCCCCCCCCCAGAATCCCCTTTTTCAAAAAAGCACTTCCCCCTATTTTTTTTCCCTTTTTTGGGGCTTATAATTTCCCCGCAGATTATTATTTCCCAGAAAAAAAAACTTTTCCTTATCCACATTGAACCCTTTTTTGCCAAATGGATGCCCAAACACCCCGTGTGTCCCCGGGCCCCTTTCATTTTTTCAAACATCTTCCCCCATAGATTTTTACTTTCACAACCCTACAATGCCCCCCTTTTGAAATATTCGGGGCCCCCTTTTAACATTTTTTAACCTTTTTCCCCATTTCAAGGGTTCAAACATAAAGATAAAAATTTTAATTTTTTTTTTGAAGAACCAACAACCCAATGGAAAACAATTATGGGAAATGGAACAAATTTTTTTGGATATTTTAAACTTTTGTAAAAAAAAAATAATCTGAAAAAATGGGCTTTTGGGAAAATATTATTCAGCCCCTTTACTTTCAGTGCAGCAAACATACTCCAGAAGTTTATTGAGGATCTCTGAATGATCCAATGTTGTCCAAAATGACTGATGATGATAAATATAATCCACCTGTGTGTAATCAAGTCTCCATATAAATGCACCTGCTCTGTGATAGTCTCAGGGTTCTGTTTAAAGCACAGAGAGCATCATGAAGACCAAGGAACACACCAGGCAGGTCTGTGATAACTTTTTGTGGAGAAGTTTAAAGCCGGGTTTGGATACAAAAAGATTTCCCAAACTTTAAACACCCCAAGGAGCACTGGGGCAAGCGATCATATTGAAATGGAAGGAGTATAAGACCACTGCAAATCTACCAAGACCTGGCCGTCTATCTAAACTTTCATCTCAAACAAGGAGAAGACTGATCAGAGATGCAGCCAAGAGGCCCATGATCACTTTGGATGAACTGCAGAGATCTACAGTTGAGGTGGGAGAGTCTGTCCATAGGACAACAATCAGTCGTACACTGCACAAATCTGGCCTTTATGGAAGAGTGGCAAGAAGAAAGCCATTTCTCAAAGATATCCATAAAAAGTCTCATTTAAAGTTTTCCACAAGCCACCTGGGAGACACACCAAACATGTGAAAAAAGGTGCTTTAGTCAGACGAAACCAAAATCTAAATTTTTGGCCACAATGCAAAACGATATGTTTTGTTAAAAGCAACACAGCTCATCACCCTGAACCCCACCATCTCCACTGTCAAACATGTGGTGGTTTGCATCATGGTTTTGGACCTGCTTTTCTTCAGCAGGGACAGGAAAGATGGTTAAAATTGATGGGGAAAATGGATGAAGCCAAATACAGGACCATTCTGGAAGAAAAACCTGTTGGAAATCTGGGAAAAGACCTGAGACTGGGACGGAGATTTATCTTCCAACAAGACAATGATCACAAACATAAAGCAAAATCTACAATGGAATGGTTTACAAATAAACGTATCCAGGTTAGAGATGGGCGAATCAATTCTAACGAAGTGGAATTCGTTTAGAATTTCAGGAAAACTTCGGTTCTGCACAAAGCCGAAGTTTAGGGTGATTCGCAGGAATGAAGCGTCTTTTTTATTGGCAAAATGGCCGCGAGCACATGGCGTGACATGGGGCAGAGGACTCTGGGAGGAAGAAAGGAACACCCTCAATGACATGTGCAGACATGAAACAAATCAGCGACTGGCGGGCTTCTCTGACATCACAGCCCTATAAATATGGACGCCATCTTAAATCCTCACACTTCTCACTGTGTGTCCTGTCATAAGCATCTAGCTGCTGCTGCAGCACTATATTGGACATATTATAAAACAAACTAGTTTTATCAGCGACTGGGGGGTAGTGTGTGTCATTTGCACACTTATTACTCAAGCAGTGTTATTATCTATCTGCTGCTGCACTATATTGCACTTATTATAAAACAAACTCGTTTTATAAGTGACTGGGGGAAAACCATAACAAGTGTGTGTCACTTGTTATTTAACCAGCATTATTATTTTCTTGTAGTTTGTGGGGTATTCTCCTTAAAGTCCAGGGTTAGTGTACATCTGTCCTATATATGCCTAATTTACATCTGGTTGTTCTGTAGTGTATTTAATACCCAAGGCTTAATTTAATCCCTTGAGTGTGGGTTAATTTGCACTAAAATACAGGGTGTAGTTTTTTATTTTGTCCCATATACACCTAATTTACATCTGTTTTTTCGGTAGGGTCTTTCATACCAAAGGCTTAATTTAACTACTTGATTGTGAGGTAATTTGGACAAAAATACAGGGTGTCTTTACTTTTTTGTCCTCTATGCGCCTAAATTACATCTGGTTTTTCTGTACGATATTTCATACACAAGGCTTAATTTAACCTCTTGACTGTGCGGTTATGTGGACAAAAATACAGGGTGTCTTTACTTTTTTTGTCCTCTATATGCCTAAATTACATCTGGTTTTTCTATACGATATTTCATACACAAGGCTTAATTTAACTTCTTGATTGTGCGGTAATTTGAACAAATATACAGGGTGTCTTTACTTTTTTGTCCTCTGTACACCTAAATTACATCTGGTTTTTTTGTATGACATTTCATACACAGAGCTTAATTTAACATCTTAATTGTGTGGTAATTTTGACCAAAGTATAGGGTGTCTGTATTTTTTGGTCCTCTATACACCTAATTTATATCTGGTTGTTCTGTACGATATTTCATACCCAAGGCTTAAAGGGGTGTTATCGTTTCATTAAATGGTCTTCAGAATAAGGGGACAGTGAAAACAAGCAACTTTGCAATTGGATGTCATTAGCAAAGCTGCCTTGTTCTCACAGTGTCCCTTATCTTGTGTTTTTATTTACACTGATATCCAGTGTGGGTCTGATCCCTCCTCCTTGCATGTCACTAGCTGAGAGCTCATTTACATTCTGTACAGCCCCTGGGTCGATTCACGGGCTGTACAGAATGACTCAGAGTTAGGGGCCGTAGCATTTTTCTGTCTCCACACCTAGCAGAAACAGACTTCAGCAGATTGTACAATGAGAAAACATGACAGTTTTGACCCTGTGCCTAACTCTCCTGCATACACGCAGATCTGTGCCGTTCTTAGAAAGCTGTAATACATCTCCAGCTGTGTGAGATCAGGGCTCAGTTTATATTGAATGCAGCCTGGGGTATGTATACAGCTCTTAAAAAATAAGACTGATAGGGATAGACACTGTGATATGTGGACTCAGCGGGGAGGGGGGGTAGTCTCAGGCCAGCAGTGAAGGGGGGATGATGTCATCCAGCTGGGAGGGGAAGAAACGCCCCTGCATTCACAGAGCTGGGAAACTGAGAGAAGTGTGACTCAGCCGAAGTAAGGAAGAGATACATCCCCTTTAATTTAATTTTTTGATCAAACAGTATGTCAGACAGAGAGGTGGCAGGTCCTTCACATGCGAGTGGCAGTGGCACAAACGTTCCTGGAGCAGGCACAGGTCATAGCACAGCAAGGGGACATCGCAGCAGGGGTGACTCGGTGAGGCCAGATCTGCCAGTGTCATCTAGCGGCCGTGTGTTGACCAGATGACATCCAAGAGTCGGTGGGAACGTCAGACACAACCCTTAGTTGGCATGGCCCGGGAGCGGGACAGCGGCCCCACACCTTGCCCCAACCCGCCTCTGTCCCGTTTGGTTCCCTCACCAGAGATCTACTAGGGGTCTGGGCACACCGCCATTATACTCTTTGAGGACAGTCAGCAGCTACTTGGTACGAAGAGGTAGGCAGGACATCCGCTGCTTCTTTCAGTAGGCGGGAAAGTAGTGACTTGGAGAGGGGCAGGGTTTTATTATTTGCAAGCAGCCAGGGCTCTGCATACCAAGCCCGTTGAGGAGAATAGCAGTGACGGCAAACACAAAATCGATGTACAGAGTGGGGCCGATCGCACTTGGGAGCCGGGAGAAGCAAGGGCTTCATCATCATCGGCAGGAGAAGAGGGTGTCAGCTGTGCGTCGCGCACCACAAGTCGTAGGTGGCCGTGAGTAACAGGTGGCAGCAGTGCGGGTCGGACCAAATGACCACAGTGTTAAAAACCCACTACGCAGGTCCAAAAAAAGAGCAGCACGGGGGTTTTCAAGGGGCACCGGCGTTAGTAGTCACTCAGTGGGGAACGTTGGCGTAAAATCACCTACTCGACAGTGGGCAGTTTTTGCTAAGACACAAGAGGACCGAACATGTGTATATGTAAATCTGGTGGGCAGAAACTGAAGCGTGGCCAGGGAGCTAACGTTGGCACCACAGCCCTGCGTCAACACATGCAGCGTCAGCATCCAGTGGCCTGGGAGAAACGTGTCTCAGTTGTGGTGGTCCATTCTGTCGCCGCAGCAACAGCAGCAGCACCCAGTGGCACGCATGCCATTTCAGCCAGTCAAGGCCCACCACCTCTGCTGAAGGAGTTGTTTGTCTTTGCCAAATCATCCCCCGGGTTTCCAGATGCTCCTGCTCCTCGCACTCATGGCGCCACAGCCCGTTTAACGAGGCGATTGCCAAGAGACAAAAATTATGCTCCAACCATCCTAAGGTGCAAAAGCTGACCGTGCTCCTGTCCAAGTTGTTGGTACTGCAGTCCCTCCCTTTCCAGGTGGTGGACTCTGCACCGTTCAGAGAACTAATGGCTTTTTCCGAGCCGAGGTGGAGAGTTCCAATCCGTAATTTCTTTTTCAAAAAGGCAGTACCAGCCCTTCACAAATATGTAGAACAGAAGGTGGGCCAGTCCTTGAGCTTAACGGTTGATGGATTATTGACCAGTTGAAAGAGAACACTGACAGATGAAAAGAAGGGAAAAATGATCAGTAACGTCAACGCAAAATTACTGCCGACATCCTCTCCACTCTTTCGGGGGTTTCTACATGTATCAGCATTTAACAGAACAGGTTCTGTCATAATCTGATGACAGTGTATGTCGGGGAATCATCTGATGTCAGTGTAAAAGGAGTGCGCTCTTTGACGTTATAGTAGGATCTTGGCCCTCATCTCGGTTCTTTCAAGCTGGCGCTGACATTACCTTGTCAGGCTGCATTCCTGCTTCACTTATTTGGTCAGTTTTGCCCCTGTAAGTGCCCAGGGATATACAAATCGTTGAGTGGGGAGGGAAGTAACATGTGAATTATTCACGGCGTATACGCGCCGAGAATAATGAATGTCATGGGGCCGGCGGGCTGCCGGACCCCCCCGCCCCACTCCCGCCCCGCCCCTGTACACATGGGGTAATTGCGGGGCGAAATACGTCCCGCAATTAAGCCATGTGAACATAGCCTAAATCCCTTTCACTATATTATTAATTAATGCATTGAATAAAAGAGGACCCAGTACTGAACCCTGGGTTACACCACTCATAACCAGGGACCACTGAGAGAAGGAACCATTTACCACCACTCTCTGAGTACGATCCGATAGCCAGTTTTTAATCCAATTACACAATATTATTTCTAACCCAACAGAATTACCTAATAGGCATTTATGAGGGACAGGGTCAAACACCTTTGCAAAGTCTAAAAACACCATATCCACAGCCTCCCCTCTATCCAGACTTCTACTCACCTCTTCATAAAAAGAGATCAGTTTGGTCTGACAACTTCTGTCCTTAGTAAAACCATGCTGGCAATCACTTATAATGTTAAATTCAGTCACATATTTCCTTATGAGCCCCTCAATCAGTTTTCCCACATTGGATGTTAAGCTTACTGGTCTATAATCACCTTGGAGCCTTTTTTGAAGATGGGATCCACATTTGCCTTGTTCCGGTCTCCTGGTACTATACCAGTCACCAGAGAATCTCTAAATATCAGAGATAACCGAGCTCTTTAAGAACTCTGAGCCTGGAGCCTTATTCACATTCAGTTTATTTAATTTTTCTTGAACCATTTCTACACTCAGCAAATTTATTATATTAGTTGATGTATTAATCGTACTGGCACCGGCTGTCTCCGCACTGAGCCTGCCACAATTTGCTCTAGCACTGCACCCGTGCCTGACGAAGGGGGAGGAGTTTACCCCGAAACGTTGTACGCAGGTGTGACATCTCTGCTCTGGACTCTGGCGTCTCCAGCTCACAAATGTTTGAGCGCGCTGTCTGACATGCACGGCCAGGAGTTCGCAACTTAATATGCTGAGTATAAGCTTCAGTTCTATTGTTTACATGTGGATATGCTGTGAATTACGGCCGAATGTCTGATACTATGTCGATTTAAAGGATTTATTAAATTTGAAGTTTTATTTGATCCACTATTGTGTTGCTCCTTAGGAAAGGCTGCCCCCAATTCCCTCTCCCACTCAAGTGCATAATCTGGTTTGTGCTGATCATTGGACGTGATCATGGTATAATATGCAGCTGACAGGCCTCTCTCAAAACCTCTTTTTTGTAAGAGAAAGTTATGAAATGATGTGGGAGCAGGAAGAGGAGGAAGACACCCCCAATTTTGAACAGCATGTCTAACCTGAAGGTAGCAAAAAAACTGAGTCCTGGGGAGATCAAACTCTTTTTGAAGTGTATCAAAAGTCTTGAAAACACCGTGATGATATAGGCTACCTATTAATTTGATACCCCTAGTTAACCAAGAAGACAGAGAAAGATGTTGCGCAGTATTAAGGATGACTGTGAGTGGACATTGATCTCTCGACATCGTAACTAACTTCTTTGGCACAACAAACTTAGACCACACCTTGGCGATATGTTGATATGTTGAAGGGTCCCAATTTGGGAGTATATGGTCAAAAAGAGCAGCTATGAGGGAGTCTTGAAGCAGCAGGGGTTCTGCATAGTTTTGTTCCATGATAGACCAGTGATGCAGAGTAGGGTCATTCCATAGATGGAAAACCGGTTCCAAGATAGCCGCCACATTGTAATAAAGGAGGTTTGGAACTGAGAGACCACCTAATTTGCTGTGTGTGTAGAGATATTGTTTTATATCTCGTGGTTTTTTACCTCCCCAAATAAATGTAAGAAACGGATTCACGTAGGTAATGTGCGGGCAGTAAAAAAGGTAGTGCACGTACGATATACAGGAATTTTGGCAATAAAAGCATTTTTGTGATATTGATCCTTTCTAACCAAGATAAAGGCAAATTTTGTAGTCTATTTATCTCTGAGTGTAGCGAACTGTTTAGATCTTTAAGATTAAGGTCCACAGTATGTTAAAGTGAGGGGGAGATTTTCACTCCTAATACATGTTAAGTTCTGATGGGCAATTAATTGCAAGGAGGGTTGATTTTGACATATTTAGTTTATAGAATGTTAATCGTGAGTAACAATCTAATAACTCCAAAAGAGCTGGGACAGAAGAAAGTGGATCTGAGCAGATGACCAATATGTCGTCTGCATAGAGACTGACTTTGTGAATTGAATTAAATGCTGAGATTCCACAAATAGAAGGGGACATTCTAATTAATTCAGTAAGGGGTTCAACACACAAATTGAAAATTAGTGGTAGAGTGGCACAGTGTTGAGCGTTTTTATCGCGTTGAAAACGGGGGTTTTTTATGG
>JAODAL010070694.1:0-15825 GCA_025379985.1 Phyllomedusa bahiana | reverse complement strand
CCTGTTTTCATTTCAACCCCACGGTCTGCCCAATGAAAAGCCCCTGTTCCGTTTCCCCTGTCTATTCTTGCCCTATGTTCCAGCGCCGGGTGGGATTAAACCCATGCTCCGGGCTCCCATTTTGAAGAGGAAAAACCCCAAACTCTTGACGGTCGGAGGGCTCAAAAAAGGGAAAACCTCTACCTGCCCGTACCAAGAATAAAGTTGAAGTTCTTTTCTTGTATATTTTCTTTGCCTTACATTTTGGGTTAAAAGTCGGGTTATTTTAGAAAATTTCAGTAACGTTCAACCTTACACCGGGTTTTTTTAATACCAAGCACCCTTTTTTTTTGTTTGAACTATTTTTTTAAATACAGCCTATGGATTTAAAGGGGACTTTTTTTGCTGACAAAAAAAAGCCTTTAAAAGAGCCTTTCATGGGATTTATAAAGTCTATTGCCAAAAAGGGGACAAATCGCAAATTTTTGGAAACATTTCTCATTTAAATGCCTAAGTTTCCTTGAAAATTTTTTGTAATTTTAATTTTTTTAAGTACCCTTGCTTTCCCAATGGTTATATTATTTTCCACTCCCCCAGTAGTCATCCTTTCAAAATATTTTCCGGCCAAAGGGAAAGGCTCACTTTCAGAGGGGGATTATGGGGGGGGCCTGAAACAAAACCTTTTGTCCCGTCTGCCTTTTTTCATAACAAACTTACGGGCCATTACAACTGCCCCCACTATTTCCCCCTCTCTATGCCTAGTTTTACTGGGGATCCCCTTTATTTTTAAACCCCAGCCCTTTTCTCTTTTTTTCGTTCTATTAAAATTGCTCTTGTATGTTTTTTTCCTAAGTTTTTTTTCTTACTTTTAAATTTGAGGCCCTGTTTAAGCAAAAGGGAGTTAAATCATTTTAGAAAAACGATTGGATGAGTGGCCACCCCATGCCCAGAAAAACAGGGACTCTCTTTGCAGCCTCGGGAAATAACAGTTGAGTGGAAAGTTCCAAAAGGGAAAAGGAGTGACGTTAGAACCCCAAACGAGAGCCCCTTTTCCTCTACCATAGAGCTTTTTGGTGGGCCCCTAGAAACTTTTTCCAACTTTTAACTTCAACCTTTTTCCCAGCAAGCAAAAAAGTTTTCCCGGGGGTTCTTTCAGTTTCCCAGAAAGGGAAAACCAATATATATTTTTTAACCCCCCTTAAAGGGAAACCCCACCCTTTTTAAACCTTCCTCACAGCCCTATTTTTGAAATCTACATGTGTCAATTTATGGGGAAAATCCCCCTTTTGGGGATTTTTTTTTCCCTATTATGTGATTCAGAAAAATTTTTCCCCCTCGGGGCACTTTGTGTTTTTAATTTAAAGAAAAGAAATTTTTTTTCCCTAAAAAACCTTTTGTTTGTTTGTAAAAAATAAAAAAATTTCTAAAAATTTTGGGGAAAAAATTGCGATTTTGAAAGTTGAAAATTTCGGGGGGGGGGGGGGGGGCGTGGCAAAGCAATAATAATTCACCACAAAATATTTTATAACAAATCTACCAATGTCCACAATGGGTTGGCATTTTTTTTTAAAATGTCTTTTTTTTTTTTTCCCGACATTAAGGGCTTAGAAAATTTGGGAAAGTAATTTCCCCAAAATTTTCAAGAAAATTTTTCCAATATATTTTTTTTAGGGACCACCCCAGTTCGGGACGGGGCCCTTTTGGGGGGCCTCCCAAGTTAGATACCCCCATAAGTGACGCCATCGGGGAAACAAGCCCCCTTTAACGTTTTTTAAAAACACTATTTAGGAATTTGGATCCCCCTTCCAATATTTCACAGAAAATAAAGCAAAGTGGGGGTGAAATTTAAAAAATTTCCCTTTTTTTTTGCAGATTTTCAAAAATTTTTTCCCTTTTTCACGGAATAGGGGGAAAATTTGAAAAAGGTAAATAAAAATTTAATATCAATTCCCCCGGGTCGGGCGTTTTTGGGAAAAATACCCCATATGTGGCCCTTTTTTGGCATTTTTTGGTTTCACCCAAAAAGCCCCAAAATTAGGAGAGCACCTACTATACTCTGGGGTCTAAATTTTCAATACATTTATTTAGGCGCCCTTTTTCTTTTTGGGGGGACACCCTAAGGTGCAAAAATTTAAATAAAAACCCCCCTAAAAAAAACCCCCTTTATTGGAAACTAAACCCCTTAAGGAATTATGGGGGGGGGGGCTTTTAAGAATATAAAAACCCCACGGGTTTGATTCAAAAATTTTTTTTTTAGCATAAGGCTGGAAAAAATTTTTAAAAAAAATTTTTTTTTTAAAAATCTGCCCTTTTTTGCTTAAAATGTTTCATATATACAAGGGAAACCCCCGGAAAAAAAACCCTTAAAACTTTGTTTTTTAAAAAATTTTTTCCAAGTTCGGGAATACCCTTGTTGGGGTTTAAAATGCTGTTTTTGGGGGATTTGGAAAGGGGGAAAAAGGAGGGGGGCGCTATTTTTGGGTTTTGGAACGGGAGATTTTTGGGGGGGCCCATGTGCATTTTTTGGGGAAACCCCCCCCCGTAGCAGAACAGGCGAAACCTTCCAGAAAGGGCCCCCCCCAAATTTTTTTTCCAAAACCCCCTCAGGGGTCTCATCTAGGGGGTTTTACTGTGCTTTTTTGGATGGGAAAAGGGTTTTCCTTTGTTTTTTTTTTAAGAATTTGGGCAATGAAAATTGGGAGGGAAAAAACCGTTCGGGCATTTTTTTTTTATTGGTTTTTAATTTTAAAGCATTTTGCCTGCAGGTAAAAAGGATTTTGATAACTTTACCAAAGGGGGTCGGTACAATTTCAATGATAAAAGATTTTATATAGTTTTTTTTTTGTTTTATTACTTTTAAAACAGTAAAATATCCTTTTAAAAAAATTTTTGGTTTTTTTGTTGTTTCCCATTCTGACAGCCTAACTTTTTTTATTTTGCTGTGTGCCAAAAGCTGTGTTTTGGGGTTGTTTTTTTGCGGGGTGGGGTTGAAGTTTTTATTGGTTTCCATTATTTGGGGGGGGAATTTTGATGTTAAGTTCCCCTTTTTATTTAAGGTTTTTCTGAGATTTTTTGAAACAAAATTTCGCAATTTTTTGGTAGTGTTTTTTATTTTTATTTTTTTACAGTTCCCCCTGTACCCGGTTTTAAAAATGGGGCATGGGGAGCTTTTACCACAGGTTTTAAAAACGATTAAAATTCCGGGTCCCAATTTTGGGATATTTTTTTTTGTTTTACTGCTTTTATACCCAAAAAAAACACTTTTATTCAAAAACCCGGAAAAAACGTTTTTTTATTTCCCATAGTCTGAGAGCCATAAATTTTTAAATTTTTTTTTTGCTTGGGCTGTTTTAGGGACCTTTTTTTTTGGGGAATTTATTGACGTTTTTTTTTAGGGATCATTTTTGGTGGGGCAACCTTTTTGAACCCCTTTTAAATCCATTTTTTGGAGGGGCTGGGGGAAGAAAAAAACGCAACCCAGTTTGGTTTTTTATTTTTTATTTTTAAAACAGGGGCCAAACCCTGCAGTATCCCTGATTAAGGGTTTGCTTTAAATCTTTGGGTTTTCTTTGTTTATGGCAATACCCCATTTATAAAAGTTTTTTTTTATGTTAAAAACCCCTTTTAAAAAAAAAAAAAAAAAGTGTTTTTAGTGTGAAAAACAATATTTTATTTCCCTCTCTTTTCTTCTTTTAGACTTAAAACCCTTTTTTATTTTTCCGTTTTACAGAGCTGTTTTTAAGGGGGTTTTTTTTTTTTCGGGGGGAACTGACGTTTTAATTGGGTAAAAAATTTTTTTGTTTTCTAGGGGTTTTGATCGATTTTTTATTCCAATTTTAAAGTTCCCCCGGGGTGCAATTAAACCCTTTAAAAATGTTTTTTTTTTTTTTTTTTTTTTTTTTACCGGGGGTTCACCGGAAAGGGTTAATTAACATGACAGATTTTTAGGGCAGGTCGGGTTTCGCTTTTTGGGGATACCCAAAATTGGGTTTCTTTATTTTTTTTTTTTGTTTTTTTTTGGGGCGATTGGGTTTGTAAAGGGGAAAAAAGGGGGGGTGGGACGTATTTTTTATTTTTTTTTTTGTGTTTGTGTTTTAAAAAGTTTTTACTTTTTTTTTACTTTTTTCACTTTTTTTCACAAATTTTTTTTTTTTAATTTTCCCCATAGGGGGGGTTTGAAAGAGAAACTTTAGATCTCTTTATTCAATAGGGAAAACAGTGCATAGCTTTTTTCTATTACTGGTTTTCCCATTACAAATTTTCAGTCACGATGCCGGGCCATTCCCAAAGGGGACGGGGGCCCCGGGGATCGTGACTCCAGACAAAACCCCGGAAAAGGGTTTTTCCCGCCTTCCGTGCTGTTTTTCGAGGGCAAAGGGCTGCAAAGGACTCCCGAACCTCGTGGGTTCCCCGGGCCGCCGACAGAGCACGCAGGAGGGGCGATCTCCTCCCGGTCCCCTTAGTTATTCGCGAAACCCCATTGTCGCGATAAATTAAGGGGGGTTTAAACCCGGCCCCCCCCCCCAGCGATTTGGGGTCGGGGGGCCCCCCCCCCCCCCCAGCCCCCCCCCCCCCTTCCCCCCCCCCCCCCCCCCCCAAACCCCCCCCCCCCCCCCCCCCTGTAAATATACGCTGACACCCCCCGCCCATCGCCGTGAAACTCGCTTTTGAGGGTTTTTGCGCAACCTCAGGGCGTTTAACCATTCGTCCAAAGGGCGAAAAACCCCCCAAAAAGACCTGTCGTAAAGGAAGCCCCAAAGGGCCCTTAAGGGGTTAAGAGCCCCCCTGTCCCCGTCGGAAAATTTTTCGAGGGTCCCCCGACCCCCCTAAAATTTTATCCTGGTTCCCGTCAAAGGTCCTTTCATCTTCCACCCCGTAAAAAAGTGTGAGGGTTTGGGACGTCAGTTCAAGTTCAAGTCAGTATTTTCTGCCCATGCCTCTTCAGTTTTAAGGGCCCCAAACCCCTGGAAAGAGTCCCGTAACAACTCTTTGCCCCCCCATACTACTCCCCCCCCATCTCAAATTCTAAAAATACTACTTCCCCAAAACTACCTGCATTTTCTTCTTCAAGTACTAAAGTGCTTTTAAAAGCCCCCAAGACTCCGATTAAATCCCCAATTTCTCCTTAACAAAACTGTATTTTACTGTGGCCTACCCACGAGAGACTGTACCAAATGTTTAAATCTGTTTTATACCAAACCCTTCCAGCTTCCAGTAAACAACTGTTTCCCTCAACCCTTCATTTTAAATGACTGTCTCACTGTTGGGGGTTGGTGGGGTTGGGTATAAGGAAAAATTTTTTGCGGTCAGGCAGGGGCCCGGGGAAAAAGGAACCACTATATACCCCCGGCCATACCCCCTTTGCCCCCTGACAACCTTTAAAGGCCCCCTGTCCCAGTCACCCGGGTTGTCGCAGATGCCCCAAAAATCAGTGGGCCTGATTTAAAACAAAAAATGTCCCAAAATTTAAAAAATGTCTTAGTTGCCCCTAGCAACCCAACAGGTTTAGCTTTCATTTCTTCCCCAGCGTTTTAAAAAAAAAAAGCTAAGCCCTTTATGGTTTTTCTATGGGGGAAAAGACATTTTTACTGTTAGACAGTTTTGATAAATTTAGGCCCCGTGTGTCCAGGTTTTGCTTTCAATTTTTGACATTTCCATTGATTGCACTAAACCCTCATAGCCCTTTGGGGGTCCTCTGCCCAAAAAAAGGGAAAACCTTTCTTTTGGGTCTCCTCCACTATATCAAAATTTAAATTAAAAATTTAAAAAAAAGAGGACCCGATACTGAGCCCTGGGGCACACCCCTCATAAAGGGGACAACTAGAGTTGGAAATCATTTTTTACCACCCCTCAAATAAAGAAACTGATAGCCAGTTTTAATCCAATAACATGTTATCTCTAACCCAATGGTTTCTAATTTATCAAAAAAAGCTTATAAAGGAAAGGGTTTTAAAACGCCTTTGCAAAGTCTAAAAAACACAATACCACAGTACCCCTATCAAGACTTCTACCACTTTCAAAAAGCAGATCGGGTTGGTTTGAGGGGTTAAATCGTCCAAAAAAAGTTAGAGGATTAAGTTGACTTTGGATGTAAAACAGTCCCCTCATCATCTGTTCAATTTTGACTCATGATACAAGACACACTTACAATTGATCAACAGTACCCCCCATTGCGAGTCTTCAAAAGAGCTCTCAGACGGAATGTTCACTGAACTTAGAGTGACAGTTGTCACACGGGTTGTATCAGAGATACTGAGAACGAAAATCACAGAAAGGCAAAAAAGTGGCCCGTCCTTTGGTTCACACACACTGATGCCCCCTTTCATTGTAAACAAATCCCTGGGGGAATCGAGATGAATGCACACAATTCCGGGATGTTTAAGGGAGGTAAGGCACCAAAGTGTCATGCTGGACTTTGAAAAATTACATCATGTGATTTGCGGTAGATGACGGGCAAGGCTACTTGACCGTACCTGACCTTTTGAGCATAGTGCATTCTTCGAGCTCGTAGAGGGAATCAATTTTACTCATAATAAATTGATTTTTATCCTGATACACTAAAGGGACCACTATTCCCTTGTCCACGTAGATGCTCTTGGCCCATGTAAGAGTTTATTCGGGCCTAGTGGGGGGGCAGGTCCCCTTGTTTTTTTCCCAAAATGCAGACAAACGTGATAAAAAAGGTGACAAATTTTTTCTGATGTGACACTTGGTTCCTTCCCCACTTCCCTTAAATGCCTAGATTGTGTACATCACCCTTTTTGTCCCAAAGGGGAAATTGTTTACAATAAAGGGGTATCAGTGATATGTGTCAAAAAAAGTCCACTCTTTGCTTTTTCTGTTTTTTTGACACAACCACTTTGCACTCTATGACACTCAGGCTCATGGCCACTTCCATTTTAGAGCATCCTTTTGAAGCCTCCGATGGCAAGGTGCTTTTGATAAATTGTAAGGGGTTTTGTTTTGGGTCCTTTTTTAAACAGCATGACGAGGGGGATTTTAATTTACAAATCAAAATAAACCCCAAAATGTATCAGGCAATTAAAAATCAAACACTTGTTGTGAATTTGTGCTTGTATATATGTTAGAGTGATTTTGGTAACGGTTACTACTATTTACCCCCTTTGGGAAATAGTAAAAATTAAAGTTTGCTGGGGGGTTTTATGTTTGTTACAGATTTAATCCCTTTTTTTTACTGAAATATGTGGCATCAGGAATGTCAGTGTTTTAGTGTGGACATCGGGGACGTGTTTCCCACATGTACACAATGTGAAACAGACCCCGGGGCACGTTCCTAAAACATGCACACACTTTTGTCAAGTAAGGTGTTGTTGCACAAATGATTTTCTGATCCCCGGGACACTGCTAAGTTAAAATACTTGGTATATGGTGGTGGAATTTTCCGTGTTTTTCCTGAAAAATAAGAAAACCAACAAGGGGCAATGATCCCAATTTCAAGGGGATGAAGAACACAAGTCCTGAATTCAAATGGTGGACATATTGTAGGGGCCCCCTTTTTAGCTGTCTGGCAGTGGAAAGCAGGTGGGGAAAAAAATTTTAAGAACAAAACAGAAAACCCCCTTTGCTTTAAATTTTTGGGAATGTCAATACCACTTCTTTTAAAAGGAAATTTTCCCCACTTAGGCAGGCGCAGCTTTTATGGAATAATTGTATTCACGGGAAAGAGCACAATGCCCCTATGCGATCCCATCTAGGGAACAATTTGTAGCCACCAATCTCTGGTCCTGGACAGGTACCAGAAGTGCAGAGGGGTTCTTATGTTGGCTTCTCCCCTCTATCTAGGTTCATTACTTTTGGGGGGGGTTTTTATAGTAAACCTTTTTCCCGGTACCCCCAACAAGGACTGTTTAATCCCGGGGGGTCCGTTGTCTCACGTCTGGTTGTCTCCTGTGCCCCAAAGGGAGGGGGGACTAAGATATCTGGGAGCTGGGCTAACTGGGCAACTTTTCCCAATTACTTTTGACGCTAAAAAAAAGCAAGCACACCCTCTAGCCGACGGATGCACATTGGCTTCACACACAAATTGAATCCCGCCCACTCTTAGAAGGGACGGGGCTAGGGAGGCGCCCCATACAATCTGCCTTTCCCGAAATTTTGCCATTAAAAAGAATGACCAATTACAGCCCATAGGGGAAAAGGGACAATATATTAAATCTTATAACAGCATGCGGTAAAATATAGTATGACTTGTCACAGACAAATTTTCAGTAAATAAAAAATAACATGCCCCACACCTCAAACCAACCGAACACATACTTGCCTGGACACATCCATAAATAAAAATTTTTTAACTGATAATCAACTTTTTGAGGAAGTGTTTGAACCCGTTTTTTTTTTATCCTTCTGTGAGTTTTTGTTGAAAAACCCGCCGCTATTTATATATACTAAGTTACACCTTTCTATTTGTTGTTTAACTTTATGGCACTTATTGCTCCAAAATTTTTGGGCACATTTTTTTTTCCCCCGGGAAGCACACTGACCCTGACCCTTTCCGGGAAATAAAAAATCCTTTCTAAGCCCTGCCCCCTTTTTCTGTACAGGGTCTAAAATGTCTAAAATGTCTAAAACATTTAAAAAAAATCTGGTAAAAAGCATGACACCTAAATTTTTGGTGCAAAATTTCCCTAATTCTGGCGCTTGTTCCACAATAATGTTCCCGGTAATATTTACAAACAGTTTAACAAAAACCTGAACCATCAGATTGTTTTGGATCACAATAATATTTTTATTGAAAAAAACAATACCCCAAAAAACCCTGTAAAGGAAATTCAAATCTTTGGCAACCCCCTTTTTCCAGTTGACATTTAAACGGGAAAAAAAAAAATACAAAAGCAGGGAGATTATGGGGTGACATGAAATGAAGACCCCGGGGGTTTTTGGGAGCCCCCGGTTTTTCAGTCTTAAACGGGGAAAGCTGCGCCCCCAAGTATTTTTGGCACCCAAAGGCCGCTCTTATAGGGGGTTGTAAAGCCCCCCGGCGCTTCGCCAGTTTTTGTGAGGCCCCAGTGGGGGACTTGGGCACAAAAAGACTGCGCCAAAACAGTATTCCCGGGAATTTCGAGAACAGGGAAAAAAGCGAAAAATTTCATTAAACATGTTATTTGAAGAGAAAAAAGAGTTGTCTTTCAAATAAAATCAATGAAAAAATTAAAAAAACCCAAGGGCTTTTTAAAAAGGGGGATTAAATGTATTAAAAATGAATCAATTTAATATAAAAAAGTGAAAATATATAAAAAATCGGGCAAAAGAAAAAAAATATCAGTCTCAGCCCGTGGGGCCCATGGAGTATGAATTAAAAAATTGTTTTTTTAGGTGTAAACATTACTTAAAAAGATCTAAAAAACCTTCTAAAAACATACAAAAAATAAAATCAGAAAGCAAAAAATCAATAAAGGCGAATACGGGAAAATTGGGGAAATTTTGTAAATTCCCCGGGAAATACAGAAAATTAAAAAATTCCCTGTAACCCAATTTTATTGGTCTGCTTTAAAGTGTTGAGCGATTTTATCGACAAATTTGAAATCGGAAAGGGTTTTATGGTGATCGAAATTTTTCCAGTTCAGCGATAATTTAAGGTTAAAATCTGAGCATCTTTCTAAAAAGAATGGGCGCCTTTTGGGCGGGCTTTCCTTTTTTTGGGGGCCCAGCAAATGAAAATTTACAGAAAAAGAGCAGGTGATTGGGGTGGCAGGGTCATGACGGGGATGTGTATGGTTGCGATTGGCGGGAAAAAAAATCACATGACCTCGTTTCCCATAAAACGGGTTTTTCCTGTTTCCGCATCAGGGCCCTCCAGCGCCCTCATGGGGTGGGACCTGCGCCCCCCTCCCTGGGCCAAAACCTCACGAAATTGGCTTTTTTCTGCACAGAGAAACCCCCTACTTTTAGCGGTGATCCTTAAAAATTTTTATTTTAGTTTTAGAGATTTGAAGTTTTTTATGTAGTTAGCTAGAAAATTTTAAAGCAGCATCTACTGCGTAAAATTCACGGCGGCGGGAGCGGGGGGGGGGGGGCCCCGTAGGCAACACAGACAAGCTCTACATAAAGAAAACTGGGTAAATTCACCAAGATTATGTAGACATTGAAAGTGGAATATTTTTTATTATTAACAGTTTGTTTTGAAATATTTCCGGAAATTTTGGGCAGCCTGAACTTTATTGGTACACATCATTTCTAGAAACCCTGCGGGTCTCTTTGTTAGTTGCAAAACTCCACTTTTTTATCATATACATTTAAATATGTGTTCTTTTTTAATTTTTACCCTTTAAACCCCGTGACTGTTGATAACCCCACCTTGCAGAAAATTTTCAATCCAGAATCTTTTAGTCGCACGGGTTGTTTGTGCCAAAAAATACCGTTATCAACAAAAATAAAGTTAGGTTTTTTTTTATTTTTGCGCAACCAGCATTGTTCATTGAGCACATCCCGAATTTTAAAAAACAGCAATTTATATCCCCCACGGGTAATTGAAAGGTGCAAAAAATACCGTTTAAAAAAATACCAAAACATAACATTTTTCGTGTTCTTTGATTTTTGGGCACACCCAGGTTTGTTATTGACGCAGCATCTAGTAAATCTTAAACAAGCAATTCTATAGTCACCCAGGTGAATTGAAAGGTGCAAATAAAACCGTGTATTAACAAAAATACAGAACGTTTTTTTTTGACTTTTGCCCCCCCAGCTTTGTTCATTGATGCAGCTCCCGTAAATCTTAAAAAGCAATCTATACACCACGGGTGAATTGAAAGGTGCAATTAAATCCCGTGTTTTATACAAAAAAAACAATAGGGTTTTTTTGACTTTGCGCCCCAGCTTTGTTCTTTGACGCAGCACCACGTAAATCTTTAAAAACAGCAATTCATGTCCCACGGGTAAATTGAAAGGTGCAAAAATACCGTGTATCAAAACGAAAACATAACAGATATTTTTTTTTTTTTTGATTTTTTCGCACCCAGCTTTTTTCCATTGACGCAGCACCCCACGTAAAATTTTAAAAACAGCAATTTATAGTCCCCCACAGGGTAAATTTTAAAGGTTTTGTGACTTTTAAAACCTAAGTGTGTTGCCTAAGTGTAGCACGTATCCATTGACTTTTTTGTGGATGAAAAAATTTCATTCCCTCCCAGCCTTTTTGGGTGTAATAATAAGGGGGTTGTTGCTCTCCCATAGACTTTAAGGAAAATCGTCAAAACATGCCACAACGAAAAAAACCTTATCGATAGCGGCCGAACTATCACTGCTCGACCAATAGCCAAACCAATCCCCCCAAACACTATCGGCATAAACCAACCAATCAAAAGACGACAGTGAACCATTTAACCATGGGAAGTATTGACCCAATCACATAAAAGCGGGACGTTCAAAAGCAAAAAAAAGGGGCAAAAAGAGCTGTTTGGGTTGAGCTAACGGGGCTTGGTACCCCGGGCCAATCAGAGCACGAGCTACTTGTCCCATTGTGTCTAGGAGAGATGGGGGCACTAAAATCTCAGCTCCGTGCGGCATGGAGTATTAAAAAACAAATCGTTTTTTATAAGTGTAAAACATTCTCTGAAAAAGACAAACCCCCTTTATAAACATACTTCAATCAAATCCCTAACAACGCGTTTGTCGCCGGGACCCGGCGCTAACTCAGGAATTGGGATATTGAAAATTACAGTAATTCAAATTCTGTAAGCGCTTCTCATTGGTCGGCATAAACCAACCAATCAGAATAGGAGCAACAGTGAACCATTACAACCTATGGAGTAGTGTTGACCAATCAAATGAAAAGGCGGGACATTTCCCAAAATACAGTCAAAAAGGCAGAAAAGAAGCTGATTGGTTGAGACCAGGCGGCAGATATGAATCCACCAATCATAGTAGTGCGTCTATTTTGAGTGTAGCAAGAAGGGCGCGATAGAAGGGCGCCCTAAAAAGGGTTTTTACTGTCCTATGGGAAATATTCTAGTAATGTGATTGGTTGGGGGGGAAGAGGGGCTCGTCCTGCTTAGCCAATCAACGGGTAAGCTACTTATCTCATAGAGTTCTATGTGGAAAAGAAATGCAGAGCGAGCTCTGTTTGTGATTGGCTTAGTTAAAAGAGGCGCAAAAAATTTGGGGCCAATGGGAAACGAGCGACGCTCTTATGGGTTTTCTAATGCAATCTATAATAAAACTGTACATGCCCGAAATCAAATGATAAACTCATGAAGTTGTACCCGATGTTATAAAATTGAACAATAATATGGGTGTAACGAACAGACTTGCTCCCATTTTTTTTTCCACATAGAACTCTATGAGATAAGTAGCTCACCCCGCTGATTGGCTAAGCAAGACGAGCCCCTCTCACCCCAACCAATCACAGTACTAGAAAAATTTTCCCATAACAGTAAAAAAACTTTTTTTGGGCCCTTCTATCGCGCCCTTCTTGCTACACTCAAAATAGACACACTACATAGGATTGGTGGATTCATATCTGCTGCCTGGTCTCAACCAATCAGCTCTTTTCTGCCTTTTTTACTGTATTTTGAACTGCCCCGCCTTTTCATTTGATTGGTCAATTTCTACTCCAAGGTTATAATGGGTCACTGTGCTCCTATTCTGATTGGTTGGTTTATGCCGACCAATGAGAAGCGCTTACAGAATTTGAATTACTGTAATTTTCAATATCCCTATTCCTGATGTAGCGCCCTTGATGGCGACAAACGCGTTGTTAGTGATTTGATTGATGTAGTTTATAGAAGATTTTAGCTCTTTTTCAGATAATATTTTACACCTAATAAAAACTATTTTTTTAATCACACTCCATGTCATGGAGCTGAGCGCCGAGATTTCATTGCCCCGATCTCTCAATAGACTACAATGGAACAAAGTAGCTCGCACGCTGATTGGCTGGGGAAAACCAAGCCCCGCTAGCTCAACCAATCAGCTCTTTTCTGCCTTTTTACTGTAAATTTTGAACTGTCCGCCTTTTCATGTGATTTGGGCAATATTTCTCCATAGCTATAATGGTTCACTGTCACTCCTATTCTGATTGGCTGGTTTATGCCGACCAATGAGTAGAGCTTACAGAATTTGAATTACTGTATTTCCTGGCAATTTCCAATATCCCAATACCTAATGTTGCGCCGGTGACGGCGAAAAACGCGTTGTTAGTGATTTGATTTATGTATTTTTTTAGAAGGCTTGAGCGCTTTTTCAGATGTTTTACACCTAATAAAAATTATTTTTGGAATCATACTCCATGCCTCACGGAGCTGAGATTTATTTCTTTTGCGATCTTATATATTTTTCCTCTAATTTTAAATGATCCACTTTTTCACTACATTTAATCGTTTTTAGACAACTTTGATATTTATCTTTACTAATGAAGAAATTTTCTAGACAACTCTTTTTTATTAGTGTACTGTTGTAACAGTCGACCAAGAGCACATTATGCCCCATTCCATTACGTTCTCGCTTCACTTCAACTCCTCCGGCTCAGGTAGACCACATTAAACTAGTTCTGCCTTTCAAAGATGCAATGCGCCTCACTTTGCCTACCGGCAGTCATGCATGATTCTGAGTATTCGAAAGTGCCGCGCCCTGCCTAGAACGCCCACACCGCGCCCATTGCACGCCCCTTCATGTTAGGCACAGCCGAAAGTGGCGAAGCTTGCGCCTAACATCGCATCCCTGCGTCCGACAGGGGATTCGGATCGGTGAGACGCAGGTTACAGCAGAAAAAAGGCGCAACTCTCGATCATACATGTCGCACTATGTGTGCAGCAGTGGCCAGGAACAATATCTGAAAATGTAACAATTCAACAATTGGTTAATGCTGGCATCTTTGGTTACCGGAAATAATTATGGAATTTCTGCCAGTATCCCTGATTGTTTAAGGTAATGATAACTAGCTTGAGACTGTTATCTTGGATGGTTTTATGGTTTACCTAGGGTCTCTGTATGATGCTTTACACAATGAAAATCGAATATAGAAATGTAAGTTGTAATGCACATCTGCAGTGCTTTAATGTGTTTACAGAACCTAGCGCATGCGCTGGGAATACAGCTAATAGGCAGAGATGAGAGGGATACTGTGAAAAATGGAGGGGATCCCACATATTTTTTTATTGATTGAAAATAAAAAAAACTAGACATCCACTGTATTCATTAAAATAATAAAAAGAATGATGTGGGATTTTTCGTAACCAGCCAAGGTAAAACTAGCAGAAGTAGGCTGATACTATAATGATGGCAAGGTCCATGGATTTTGGTCCCTTTCCACTCTAAAAACACCAGCCCATAACTTCCCCAAACCGAACCGTCATATAAGAAGGTTTACTTCTGATGATAACAAAGTTCCCTGGTGCATTAGCTACTGAGAAATAGTGACATGGGGGTAGCATCAGCCTTGGGGTGAAAACAAATTCTGACTGACACCAAATCCTCAAGCTAGCAATGAAGAGGTGTCAGTCAGACACCTCCATTACTAACACTGAGATAAAATGGTAAAAAAACACAGTGACACAACTCAAATAAATTTTATTCAAATAGATACTCCCTGAAACCAGCCCTTGTTGACCATTTTATAAATGAAATGTATACAATGCTGGTCCGATGTAACCCAGTGAGTCCAACATAGTCCAAAAAAAATAAAAATACTACAAAAAACATGACCATACTACTCTCTATCCTGTATCCCCTGAAGTTCATATCGGTGGCTTAAAGTGGTTGTCAAGTTTATTTGAAAACAAAATAATATGGTACTAGTGTCCAATAAAATAAAAAATCACCTTCCTTCACTCTTCTATATCAGCACTGACTCACCTGTTCTTCTGTTCACCTTTCATCTTCTTCTGAATTTTAGTTCACTGATGCAGTAGCTGATTGCCTTCAGAAGTCACATGACTGATTACACCACCATTCGGAAGGTAATAGCTCCAAAAGGTGATGTAAGCAAAGGCACGTGACCACTGCAGGTAATCAGCAGCTGCAGCACTAACATCCCGTTTAGAAGAAGACAAAACGTGAACAGTAACAGGAAGATGACTACAGATTTTTTATTTTATTGGGCACCAATACCTCGTTATTTATTTATTTTTTTTAAATAAACTGGACAACTCCATTTAATGGCTTATTCTGAAAGACCAGCAAAAGATATTCTTGGTATTCCCATCAATTAGCTGTTTGAAAAGGATTGTGTCGCTTTCTTAAACCATTGCAGCCGTTTCATTGTTTACATCTGCTTGTACTAGCACTCATACATTTCATAGTGGTTGGGCTGAGTACGGCAGTCAGGTCCCATGCAAAGGAATTATAAAACCCTTAGGCAAATGCAATATGAAAAGCTTCTAAGACTGCTTTTACACTTGCTATTATTACTTTGGTTTGGAAGTACTTTAGTAAAAAAAAAATTGGAGAAATTGTTGGTATGGTTCATCTGTTCATACGCACTAATGATCATCTTAAATCTGTGGTCAATGAGCCTGAGTTCCCAGACACCTTTCTCCCCGGTTTAATAGATCTAATCTAACAAGACAAACAAGACAATTGCAACAATGTTGACAAAACAATCTGTTGTGTTGCAGTTTTTCAACATATTTTGGGTATGTCTACAAATGCACAGAAAAACATTTAGTTTTTTTTCAGCGTTTTTTTTTTTTGTTTTCTAAAAACGCTGGAAAAACGACTGAAATCATCTCCCATAGACTCTAATGTAAAAATCTCCTGCTGTCTACACTGACTTCTTTTGCTTTTTTTTTTATGGGCGTCTTTGCAACTGCTCTAAAAAAACGGCCCAAAACAGGGCAGAAAATTTTCAACAGGAGTCTATGGGGAAATGCGGAAAAGTCTTTTGGCGCGTTT
>JAODAL010070693.1:0-15826 GCA_025379985.1 Phyllomedusa bahiana | reverse complement strand
GGGTTGCCCCCCGGGGGCCCAAGGCGTCATGGTTGGTTTGGGAGGGGGAAAGGAGGGGGAAAAGGGGAAAAAAAGAACGATTCAGGAACAACTGTCAGCCCGGGGCCCTTTCTCGGGGGAAGGTCCCGGGTGTCGGGGTTTTTTTTGCTATTATTTTTTTCCCCATCGGTCCCAAAAAGTCTCTGTCATTTTAATGGTGCCCCGGAGTGGAAATGTTTTTTTTTTGGGTTTCTTTGGGAAGTGTTTTTTTTTTTTTTTTTTTTTTTTTGGGGGGGTGGGGGGGGGGGGGCAAGAAACCCCCTCTCTTCCCGGGGGCCCCTAGTGCTTTTTTAAGGGGCCCTGTTTTACCCCCCGAAATTTAATTTGCCTTTGTGGGGGGGGGGGCGGGGCCGGGAGCGGGGGCCCGGCCCACCCGCCGGCCCCAAAAAACCATTTATTACTAGGGGGGCGCGTTTTTACACCGCTGGAAATTCACTTTGTCACTTATCCCCCCCCCGGGGGCTTTTATTCCCCCGGAGAAAGGGAGGGGGAGCGTAATAATATTTCCCCTATAAAAAAAGGGGGAAAATTACCCGTAGGGGACTGGGACTTTAATTAAAAACCCCCCCGTAACTTGCCCCATTTCGGCCCCCGGTTAATTACGGACGGGGAAATACTTTCCCTTTTTTAAGCCGTGTGAACATGGCCTTTAGGAGGATTTTCGAAGCTCTTTTTTAAAACACAAATATATAAAAACCGCCAATAACACAGATTATTAGTTTCTTTCTTTGCCCACATGTGGGTTGGCCCTTAAAAGGGCCCCCCCTTTGGGCCCAAATTAAGAGGGCCCTTTAGGGGGTTGGGTAAGCGGGTTGGTTTTCTAAAATTCCGCCCCCAAAACCCCATCAAGCTTTGCCAGCATATGTGATGAGTTATAATGCGGTGTCTTTTTCTGATCCCGGGGGCCGGGAAACCCAAGGGGGGAAAACAAGATGTCCCCCAGTCATAGATCCTTCACACCCGGGCCAGAAAAAAACTGTAGGGGCAGCCCCGGGGGGTTTCGGCCATATTTCCCTTTCCCCTTCAGAAAGGGGTGTATAGGGCCCAATTTGGAAAAAATTTCGGGGCCCAATTTCTGGGTTTTTTCTGTTTTTTCTGGCGGGGCCCTCTGTCATCCCTCTGCCGATTTACTCTGTTTGACATGGTTACTGCCCCAGGACTAAACCAATGGATGGGGCTGGGCACCCGGAACTGCTGCTTTTTTTTTAAAACCCCAGGGGCTGCTTTTCTGTTTGGGTTTGGGAAAGGGTAAGGGCAGGGCCTGCTTTTCTGATTGGTGGAAAAGTTTTTTAAAGCATTGTGCCTTAAACTTTTAAAGGGGACGGGTTTACCTCATGGGTGGTTTTTTTTGTGGGGGGGAATTTGCTTTTTGATTGGGGGGACTTTAAATGGTCTGTTTTAGGGACCTCAGATTTGGGAAAAATGAGGGGATGTTTTGGGGGTTGGACGGTGCCCCAAATTTTGTTTGGGTGGAAATCCCCTTTTTGTAAACATAAAATTTAAAGTTTTTTTAAATTACCTCAAGGTGTTTTTTTGTGGTTCTAAATTGGGGTTGCTGCTCTTTTGGTGGAAATAAAAAGGGTTTTTTTATCACCAGGGCAATTTTTTCCCCAGTCCCCAACCCCAGGTTTTTTTTTTTCCCCGGGGGTTTCTGTCAGAACTGTGAGTGGTTCTATATTAGTGATTAGCATATTTAGTTTTTTCTTTTTAACTAGTGAGACATTCCCAAAACCATAAGTGCAGGATGGGTTCTTCTTAAGAAAAAACAAAGTTAAAGGGGCTGTGGGGAAAAATAAGAAATTTAAAAACAATTTATTATCTGAAATAAAAGCTAATCTTGTTAGAGATAATTACCCTTTCTTTGGCCCATGGGGAAAAACTCTTTTGCTCTAATCCCGAAAGGCCCCCGGGAAATTAAAAATCAGGTAAAACCCAAAAAAACCTGTGTGCACCCAGGGGCAGATAAAATATCTTTTAAACTCCCGGCCCAAAGGGAAAAATTTAAAATAATATATTTAGATAAAATCTTTAACTTCCTGTTTCCCTACATGTTGAAAAGCTAATCTTTGTAGGGGAGAAAAAAACCCCCTTTAAAGGGGAACCTGTCCTTTGGTTATTTCCCCTTTGCGAGGACGAAAAAGGGTAGTGACAGACCTGCTGTTTCCAGCGTGCCCTCTCCTTTTTTTCTGTAAGATTGGGAGGGTTTTTTTTTTTTTTTTTTTTTTTTTTTTGAAAAATTTAGGGGCCCTTTTTCACGGGCTTATTTGGGGCGGAATTTTGGGGCCGTACTGCGCGCCGAATTGCCCCTGCAGTACGGCTCCAATCTGTCCCTGTCATTTCGGTAATACCCCAAATTTCTAATTTTGAAAAAATGGAAATTTCCCTTTTCTCCCCCCCGCTCGGGGATTCCCCCGGGGGGGAGAAAGTGCATGCAAAATTATTTAAGGCGCCCTTTTCGCCGTTTAAAAAATTTTCAGTTTTTTTTTTATTTTGGGGCCCGCGAGGCAGTTTCCCCCGCCGGCCCCCGGCCTCGAAACCCTTTTTCCAAACCCGGGATTTCGGGGAAGGGGTCGTCCCGGCCCAAATTTCGGTTAAAAAAGGCCCTTGGGGAAAATTGCCTTAGAGAGACATGGGATGAAGGATGCATTTCTAAGTGAATTGTTGCGTCACGTTTTTCAGCGTTTTAAAGCGCCTGAAAAGGTTTTGAAAATGGTTTTTTTTGGGTTTTAAATTTTTAAAAAGAAGGGGCCCAAAAATTTTTACGCCCCCCTCGCCTATGGTTAGGGCATTTATAAGTTTTGGCGCCCATGGCAATGTGTCTAAAGGTATACCCGTAAAAGGGCCCATTTTTTAGGCTGGGGAAATTAAAAAAAAAAGGGCTTTTAAAACTGATGTCCCTGAATTGGAAAAAATGGGAGGATTTTTGGGTTGGTGGACCCCAGGCCCCGCAAAAACCTTTTTCTGTGCTGGGGCCCTTTCTGTATCTAGAATAAAGGGTGGGGGGGCAGCAAAAATACAAATTTTATTTAATTTCCCTTTTAATGTAGTTAAAAAAAATTAAAAAAAGGGAAAAAAAGGAACAACATCATGGGGGCTTTTTTTAATTTTAAAATTAGTTCTAGATTTATTAATTTAAATTTAAATTTTAAAAGGAGGGTAAATTTTTATATTTTTGGGGGGAATTTTTATATTTTTTATTTAAAATTTATATGATTAAATTTTTTTTTAAATTTAAATAATTTAATTTTATATAATTTGATTTTATAAAAAATTTTCATTTTTATTGTACTGAATTTTAAATTGCGAAAAAAAGGGCCCTTTTTTTCCCTTAAAAGCAAAAACTAGCTCAAATTCAATTTCCCCAGGCTCAAAACAAGGCCACATTGAAATAGGTTTGGCCCGTCGGAGCAGTAATGCCCCCTAGTTTTGCCGGAACCCTATTTATATATGTGTTTTTATTCGAAATGTGGTGCGAACCAAAAACCCATAAAAGCCCCCCGAAACCCCTTCCTTTTTAGGCGCTTTTTCAAATTTATTTTAGTCCTACGAAAAAATGTGCCTAACCCCCTTCATTTGGCGGGATTAAAATATCGTAGCTGGCTCACTTAGCTCATTTTACACCCGAAAAGGGTGAAAAAACCCAATCATAAATGTCTCCTTTAATGCTCAAATCTTGCAGTTTTTCAGCCCGTTTGCCAAAAGATCAGTTCGGGTTTGGGTCCACCCACCAGCCCAAATTTTTCAGAGGTTTCTACAAATTCAAAGTAAGGGGAAAGTTCACACGGTTAAATTTTTAGGGTAATTGCGGGTGTATTTCGCCCGGGTATTGGCTTTTAAAATTTTTGGAAAAAATGCGCAATGCAATTTTCGGGGGAATCTTTAGCCCTTCATAGAGAACCCCCTTAGAAAAAGTTGTTTTGTGGGGTGGGGAGATAAGTGTAAGTAATGATGCAGGGTCGTTTGGGGCCGGCGGGCGGGCCGCCCCCCCCCCTTCCCTTTGGGATTTACGGGCTGTTTCGGGCGTGGACCCCCAAAAAAAAACCCGACGTATTGGGCGTGTACTGTATGCGTACTGTACTCGGCAATGACGCCGTGTGAACATACATTTAAAAGGTTGTAAATTTGGTGGAGTGGGCCAAAGGGTGGACGGGGTAAGGGCCTGTTAAATTTTAAAATTGGATAATTTTGCAAGAACAGGCTGCAAACTTCAAGATTTGGCTTTTTAAATGCTCAAAAAAACTTTTTTAAAATTTCTGTTTAAGGGTGGAAATGGCATGTCTGTCACTAGCTTGGGGCTGTCCTCGAGGGGGGGCAAAACCCTATGTGCCCATTTTCCCCTTTTTAAGTCCAACTTCATGCCTTTTAAATGGTATTACTACAGCATTGCTCTGTTTAAAAGGGCCCTTTTTGATATATAGTGGCTTTTTTTCAGAAAAAAAAATTAAATGCCACAGGTGGGTGAGAACTGTACTGTACCCCACAGAGGCGCAAATCAGATCAGTGGGGCAGTCAGTGCTGGGGTCCCCTGTTTTTCCCCCTGTAGCGGCGCAAATTTATATCAGCCTAAAATTAAAAGGGGGAAAATTTGGGCAAAAATTAATAGAAAAATATTTGAAAAAATTGCCGGCAGGGGTCTTTTTCGGCCCTAAGGGGGGGCCTCAGTGTATAAAAATAAAGGGAAAAAAAAAAAAAATCACAAAAACAAAAAAAAAAACTTGATGCCCCAACCCCTTAAATGGGTTTTTCTAAGACCTTTGAAAACCCCCCTACCCTTTCCCCCTTGCTAAAATAAAAAAAAAGATCACCCTATTTGAAACCCCCCACGTTGACGAGACCAAAGAGAAAAGAAAAGCTGGGGTCTGTGACCCGTGAAAATGGGAAAGGTGAAACCCGGCTGGAATGGGGGCCGGGCCCGGGGGGCGGGGAAAACCCCGGGGGGGCCCCCCCGAGGCCCCCTGTGGGGCCCCCAGGCGTGCCGTGCTCCCCCGGGGGGGGCCCCCGCAAACCGGTCACTGGACGCCCGGGGGCCCGCGTCCCGAGCGCCCCCGAGACCAAACCCCGGGGGTTTGGGGAAACCCCCCAATTTTAAAACCCCGACTCCCCGGGGCTGCGGCCCGGGTGTCAAACGGGAGCAAAAGCGCCCCTTTGTGTGCGCCTTACGTGATTCCCCCCGGGAGGGTGAACGCTTTAAAGGGCCCCAGGCGGGGGGCGGCCCCGGGCCCTTTTGGTGGAAGTAGGGGGGCGGGGTGCGTCAAATTCCCGCGCCTATGCAGGGAAACCCGTACGGAGCGGCGGGGGAAACTCGAGCGGGGCCCGGGAAACCCGCCGGGGCCGGAGGGGGGGAGGGAGAGCCGGAGCCCGGTTTAAATGGTGGTTGTTTTTTTGTTTTTTTTTTTTTTTTATGGGGGGGGGGGGGCCCCTGGCTTTTCCCGAGGGGGGCCCCTGGCTACTATGGGGTGCCCCTGAATAAACAGAGGGGCCCCCCGAAATTTTAAGGGGGGGGGCCCGGCTTTTAAGGGGGGGGGGGCCCTGGCTACTAAAGGGGGGGGGGGGGCCCGGCTACTAAAGAGGGGCCCCTGAATACTAAGGGGGGGCCCCCCACTATAAGGGGGGCCCCCGGCTACATGGGGGGGCCCCCTGGCTACCCAAGGGGGGGCCCCTTTACTAAATAAGGGGGGCCCCTGGCTACTAAGGGGGGGGGGGGCCCTGACTACTAAGGGGGGCCCAGGACTACTATGGGGGGCCCTGGGGTACTATGGGGGGGGGCCCCCCACTAAAAGGGGGCCCTGATACTAAGGGGGGGGGGCCCCCGGCCCAAGGGGGGGGCCCTGACTACTAAGGGGGGCCCCTGGGCTATAAGGGGGGCCCCCCGGGCTACTAAGGGGGGGCCCCCCGACTTTCTAAGGGGGGGGCCCAGGCTAATAAGGGGGGGGGGGCCCCGACTACTAAGGGGGCCCCTGAATTCTAAGGGGGGTTCCCAGGCTACTAAAAAGGGGGGGCCCTGGCTCCCAAGGGGGGGGGGCCCCCGGGGATAAGGGGGGGGCCCCGGTCCCAAGGGGGGGCCCCCCGACTACTAAGGGGGGGCCCCTGACTACTAAAGGGTGGGGCCCTGGGTCTAAGGGGGAGGGGGGCCCCGACTACAAGGGGGGGGGGGCCCCCGGGTTTTATGGGGGGGGGGCCCCCACTTCTAAAGGGGGGGCCCTGGGCTTCTATGGGGGGCCCCCCTGACTACTATGGGGGGCCCCTGACTTTAAGAGGGGCCCCTGATTTTCTAAGGGGGGGGGCCCCGGCTTTAAGGGGGGGCCCTGATACTAAGGGGGTCCCTGCTTTCTAAGGGGGCCCCCGGCTATAAGGGGGGCCTGGCTACTTTTGGG
This sequence comes from Phyllomedusa bahiana, assembly GCA_025379985.1. Classification (NCBI taxonomy): domain Eukaryota; kingdom Metazoa; phylum Chordata; class Amphibia; order Anura; family Hylidae; genus Phyllomedusa; species Phyllomedusa bahiana. The sequence continues at coordinate 9,413 of JAODAL010070693.1, read as the reverse complement.
GGGGCCCCGGCTTCCTTTTAAAGGGGGGGGCCCCGGGCTTCTATGGGGGGCCCTGGCTATATGGGGGGGCCCCCCGAACCCACTATGGGGGGGCCCCGGTACTTTGGGGGGGCCCCGGTTTCTATGGGGGGCCCCCGATACTATGGGGAGGCCTGGCTACTCTGGGGGGCCCGGCCTCCTATGGGGGGCCCTGACTACTATGGGGGGCCCTGGCTACTATGGGGGGGCCCCTGGCTACTATGGTGGGCCCCTGACTAAATATGGGGGGCCCCGGCAAATATGGGGGGCCCCCCGATACATTAAAGGGGCCCCCCCCCCGCTTTCATTAAAAGGGGGGGGGACTAAATTTAAAAGGGGGCCCCCGGCTACATTTAAAAGGGGGCCCTGAATACCCAAAGGGGGGGGCCCCGGGCTCATAAAGGGGGCCCCCGGCTTAAAAAGGGGGCCCTGGTTAAAATAAGGGAGCCCTTTACTACCAAAAGGGGGCCCCGACTTTCCTACACACTTTCCTAAAGGGGGGCCCTGACTACCAAAACCTAGCTAAAAGGGGGGGGCCCTGAAATTCCTACATACTAGCTTTAAAAGGGGGGGTTTACTTCCCGCAAAAATAGCTAAAGGAAGGCCCCCAAATTTCCCGTTTAATACCTAAAAGGGACCCTTAATGCCTGACACTCCCTAAAAGAGGGCCCCAAAATGCCTGGGATACTCCCCAAAGGAGGCCTTTAAATGCCTGTTTTATTTTCTAAAAGGGGGCCCTTAAAATGCCTGTATACTCCCTAAAAGGAACCCCCTAATTTCCTGAAAACTCCCGAAATTTTTCAGGGGGGTTAGGCCCTTTCCCCCCCCTCCCAAACCCCCCAGGATACTAAAACCTCTTTAAATTTTGGGTTTACCCGTCTCCCACCCCTGGGAAAATTTGTAGGAGGTGGGGAAAGGGGAAAAAGATTCTGGAAATTGGGAAATTTTAAGATATTTTTTGGGGTAATTTTGCAGGGGTGAGTTGTGGCCGGGGGCAAATTTATTTATGGCGGGTTTTTGGGAAAGGATGGGGAAGGGAAAAGGGAATAAGAACGATCATGAGAGAAGGAAAAAGAACTCTCCGAAAAGGACGTCCTGGTGAGTCCCTGGAAAGTAAAAGGGGTTTTTTGTTACTTCTATATTGGATAAATGTTTGTCACTGTAATGTGATGTGGGCCTGGCTTTGGGGTCTGAACTTAAGTGGGGCCTTTTATATGGCGGGGGGTTGTAGGTTATTCCCCGAGCTGGTGTCTTTCCTCTATGCGGTCCCCTTTATGGCGGGGGGTTGTAGGTTTTTACCTTTAGGTGGTGTCTGGCCTTAAAGTGGTCTCTATATGGTTGGGTTTTTGTGGTTATACCTGAGTGGGGGTCTGACCCCTATGTTGGGCTTTATATGGTGGGGGGGTTTTAGGTTAGACCTGAGTGGTGTCTGACCTCTAAATGGTCTCTTTATGGGGTGTTGTGGTTATTTGGCTTAGTTTTGTGGCAGTGGGACATGTTTTCCCTGATTGACCCCGTGTAGGAGTTACACTTCTACTTTTTGTGGTGTGTATTTTGAAGGGGGGGTCCCCGGGGGGACCAATGGAAACGTGGAGGGAGTATTGGATTTGGGGGGAAAGGGGGTATTTTATGTGGGTGGAGGGGGATATTGTATGTGGGGGGGGGGGATATTGTATGGGGGGTGGAGGGGGATATTGTTTGTGGGGGGGGTGGGGGATATTGTATGTGGGGGGTGGGGGATATTGTATGTGGGTGGTGGGGGGTATTTTAATTGGGGGGGAGGGGGGGTATTGTAAGTGGGTGGGAAGGGGGGTAGTGTTTGTGGGTGGGGGGGTGGGGGTATGTGTGGTGGTGGGGGGAAATTTTATGTGTGTGGAGGGGGGATATTGTTTGTGGGTGGAGGGGGATCTTGTTGTGGGTGGGGGGGGGGGATATTGTTTTGGGGGGTGGAGGGGGATTTTTTTTGTGGGGGGGGGCGGAAAAAAATTTTGTGGGGGGGGGGGGATAGGGTATGTGGGTGGAGGGGGGTAGTGTATTGGGTGGAGGGGGATATTGTATGTGGGTGGAGGGGGAAAAGGTATGGTGGGTGGAGGGGGGGTAGTGTATGTGGGTGGAGGGGGATATTGGGATGTGGGTGGAGGGGGATATTGTTTGTGGGTGGAGGGGGATAGTGTATGGGGTGGAGGGGGGATTGGGGTATGGGGGGGGGAGGGGGATATTGTATGTGGGGTTTGGGGGGGGATAGTGGTTTTGTTTGGGTTTGGAAGGGGGGTTATTGTATGTGGGGTGGCGGGGATATTGTAGGGGGGTGGGGGGGATATTGTATGTGGGTGGAGGGGGATATTGTATGTGGGTGGGGGGGGGATATTGTATGTGGGGGGCGGGGGGTTTGTATGTGGGGGGGGGGGGTTTTTATGTGGGTGGGGGGGCTTTTGTTTTGTGGGGGGGTGGGGGTTTTTGTATGTGGGGTGGAGGGGGGTAGTGTTTTTGTGGGTGGGGGGGGGGGATAGTGGTGTTTGGGGGGGGGGGGATATTGTTTGGGGGTGGTGGGGATATTGTATGTGGGTGGAGGGGTTTTTGTATGTGGGTGGAGGGGGGATATTGTATGGGGTGGGGGGGTATTGTTAAAAGTGGGGGGGAGGGGAATTTTTGTAGTGGGTGGTGGGGGTTTTTGTATGTTGGGGGGGGAGGGGATATTGTAAAGTGGGTGGGGGGGTTTGTGTATGTGGGTGGAGGGGGTTTTTGTATGTGGGTTTTGGGGGGAAAATTGTATATGGGTGGAGGGGGATATGTGATGGGGTGGGGGGGGGGTATTGTATGCGGGGGGGGGGGGGAGGGGGGATATTTGTATGTGGGGGGAGGGGGATATTGTATGTTTGGGGGGTGGGGGTTTTGTATGTGGGGGGAGGGGGATATTGTATGTGGGTGGGGGGGTGTTTTTGTTTTGGGGTGGAGGGGGGATATTGTATGTGGGGTGGAGGGGGAAAATTTGGGTTTTTGGGGGGGGAGGGGGGGTAGTGTTTTGTGGGTGGGGGGGGGGTTTTTTTGTTGGGGGTGGAGGGGGATATTGTATGTGGGTGGAGGGGGATATGGATGGAGCTACTTAGCCTGGTCTGTGATAGTAGAAGACAGTATGTGCGAAAGAAGTATGCGACTCACTTCTTTGTAAAACACCATACAATTCTTTTTTTTACATGTATTATGTGGTAAATGGGCGCATTTATGTCCGAGAGGCCGGAAATATTTTAGTACAGTGGGGGGCCCCCCAAGATCAACTCCCTGTGGGCCCAGACCCCCCAGTCCGACATGTTGGTGATTTTTCCCCCTTTCATTTCCACCAAGAGCAGCCCCATTCAGCCCCACAAAAATGACAGCCCTTGAGGTAATAATTGCTTAATGTGATGTCAAAATGGATTTACCAATCAAAATGGGAAAAGTCCAACCACAATCACCCATCATTCGCTCGAGGTCATTAAAGCAGCGTAAATGTCCACCAATCAGAAAGCAGTTCCACCCAAATAGTTCCCCCCTGAGGTAACAGTCACTTTGAATGTAAAAGTACAATGCTGACATTTTCCCACCAATCAGGAGCAGCCTGCCTGCATTTCCCAAACCCTTTCAGAGAGCAGCCTGGGTTTAAATGCAGCGTGGCCCCCACCCTCTCCTTTGGGGTTATTGTCTGTGCAGTAGCCAGTGACAGGGGTAGGCAGGGGGATGAGCAGAGCCGCACCCAAAAACAACAGAACCCCCGAGTTGGCCTAAATTTCCAGTTGGCCGTATACACGTTTTTGGGGAAAGGGGTTTTTGGGCCCGGCCCCTCGTGCTGACGCTACAGTGTTTCTGGCCGCTGTGAGGGTTTCTATGACTGCGGACATCTTGTTCTCGGCTGGGTTCAGGCCCCGGATCAGAACAGACCCCCGCTTATATTCATCCTTTTGTGGCAAAGCTTGATGTTTTGGCAGGATCTGATCCAAAATCCCCTTACAGACCTCTAAAGGCTCTCTTATTTTACCCCAAAAGGGCCCCTTTTTAAGGGCCACCAATGTGTCAAAAAAAGAGCAAAAATTTTGTGTTATTGTCTGTTTTATATGGTGTTTAAAGAAGAGCTTGCTCCCCCTAAGGGTTTGTTCACCGGGGATAATTTTCGGCGCCATTTTTCCCCCGTATTTGCGCTTGATTCCCCTGAATGCGTGCCGCAATTATGGGAATTAGCTCTTAGAGAACTATGAAATTTCCCCCATCTCCCCCAGCGTAAAAACGATCTATTTTACGCCGGGGGGAAAGGGGAAGGACTGCCTTGTCCCCGGCGCTTACGTGCCCCTGACAATGCATATGAATGGGGTGGAACCCCATAGTTTGGAAGTACGCGCTGATCAGCGCGTGCTTTCGAAACACCCGGAATTGCGGCCCGGGGAACAGACGCGCCCCCAAAAGCCGTGGGGAACATACCCCAGGGTATATTCTATGGGTTATTGCAGGCTTTATTGGGTGAAATGCACGGCGCAATTACGGTTATTCTGCTCTCTAAGACTCCCATGGGGTTTTTTCACCGGGGGTAATTGCGGGGCATTTCACCGTGTTTTGCGCTTAATACCGTGAAATGCGTGCCGCAAAATTTGGTAATTATAGCTCTCATAGAGAAAACTATAATTTGCCTTTTGTAAAAGAAAGGTAAAAACTGCTATTGTCCACCTTAAAAATGTGTGTTTAACCCCTTAAGACCTGTAGGGTAGTTAGGGTCGAAAAGGGGCTTTGGGCTAATTGCAGCAAACACCCACAGTTACAGTGTGGTTGTGGGGGGGGGTGCCCCATCCCGTGCTGTTTAACCATTTGACACCTGGCAAAGATGGGAAGTACTCTAAATAATGACAAATGGTGTTGGCACCGTTCCTGCGATGGGTTCAGCGGCGGAGTCGCTGAGCCCCAACGCTGAACAAGGCTGCAAGGTTCTATCGCGCCTGTTTTCGATTTCCCCTTCCGGCCCCAGAATGAAATGGGGAAAGCTTCTTTTTTCAACCAAAATGATTGCATATACATGCATTAGGCTGAGAAATGATGAGCGGAGAGTGATTGATAAGGGTTTCTGGCGGGTTGTCACGGGTATTGGAGCCATCCTGACTGTATTCACAGTGCTGAGGAGGGCCCACGCACAAACAGACCATAAGGTGTCCGTTTTGGGAATTAGGAAGCCAGGTTGTTTCACAGCCCTCTACCCAAATTTCAGACATTTCTGGTTGCGCAAGTCACATTGTCTTGCAGAAAGATCTGATCCACCCAAGGGAAGACAATCAGCATGTATTGATGTGTGTGATATGCAAGGATGAATACATACCCAAATCAGCTGAGAGTGCCTTCCACAAGGTTAAGTGGCCTAGAGAATTCCATAAAAACATTCGCTAGCCATAACTCTGCTTCCAGCAATGGTTGCAGGTTGTTTGTCCTCTGATATGTCTCCCAATGCCCAAAACGTCTATGCTTTCGTGAAAAGAAGACAGACTTTATAGGGGGAAGAAAAGATTTGTAAAATCAGCGCGTCCAATTTGATATGCTGTGAATTTTTTTTTTTTTCTGCTGATGTAACTTGATTAGCATTGGTGCAGTGACCCTTCATCTGCTTCAGAGCCCCATACGTAGAGATCACGACCTGAGATCACGTTGTAAGTTCGTGGGTGGCTTAAGCATTTTTTGATCAAAAACAAAGTAAAATAAGAATCTCAAAGTTTTTTTGTATGTTAGTAGCATAAATGCTTCTTTAGGGGATTTCCTGTATTTTTTTTCCCCTTTTTTACAGTGGTGTGCACTGGTAATGGGTGTGCGTGGGGTTATATAAATGCCGCAACCCTTCCGTGGCACCCCGGTTTTTAAATTTTGTTTTTTCAAAAATGTTTTTTTTTTTTTTTGCAGAACTATACGTTTATTTGGGATTTATTGCTTTTAATTTATAGGGAGGAAGAGTGCCTCCATTTTGGTTTCCTGCACCCCACCCCTTTTTACAGGCTTTATATGAGTGCAGCTTGCAAGGTTGGTGTTTTTTTATTTCTTTCTTGGGAAATGGAGGGCGGTTACCCAAAGAGAGGCCTGAATTTGGCTCTATTGGGGGTAAGATAGGTAGGCCAGACCCGAGTCACGTTGTAAGTTCGTGGTGACTTAAACATTTTTTGATTTTAAAAAATGTGAACTAAGAATCTCAAAGTTTTTTCTGTTGATAGTGCATAAAAGCTTTTTTTTTGGGTTTCCATGATTTTATTGCCCCCTACGTGTGGGCCCTCTGTACTTTGTTTTAGAACACATTTGATTCCCCCGGTTCAATTTTGGGTGAGTGCTTCACTGTAGGTGTTGTCGACTTCGCGCACCTTTGAACCGGCGTTCACCCCTTACATCAATGGTACATGATCCACCAGATTTGTTACTTGCAGTATTGCCCCTTTTTCCCCCACTTTTATCTTGTAGCGCGTGAAAGTTTACAAAAGCACAAAGTTCAGAAGTTTGCCACCCTTGGTCAAAAGTCATTACTATCCCCCTTTTTGCAGCTCTGATAAATTGCCCCCTTTTACGTTTTTAACGAGGATATGTGTGCAGACAGCCCTTTTACACCTTTTATACCCCCCAAAACCCGCTCCCAAACTCATTTCCTTCATGATCTATGTGCTGGACTTCAAAAGTGGAGTGGTCATGTTAAAATGATTGATGTGTTATCATCCCATAATCATCAGAAAAATGGGTCCCTAGCTTGTATGGTCAAGGTGATAAAGGGATGTTCACATGCGTATTGTACCAGGTGGAAAAAAATTTGGGGAAATTCACATCAAATGAAGCAAAGGGAAAGAGTGCAAATTTTCATGTCCCATTTACTTAAAATTTGGGGAAAAAACACATGGAATTTGAGTGAAAAAGGGCATGAAGTGACATATCAAAATTTCATTCACCCCTGCATGAGGAAAAAAAAGTATAACACGGTTTAATTGAAATCAAAAGGATTCAAAATTTCAGGGGATTCCCGCATTTGTTGTGTGCAGAAAAACTTAAAAATTGAAAGTCCCCCGGTTGGGAAGACAGTATTTTAAGTGTGATTATATGGAAAAAAATAGTTATGGGGCCACGCCCCGCGGGAATTTTCTTTTTTGATAATACTTCCATAAAAATCCTTTTACTCCCTTTTAATCTTACTTTGGATGCAGCGTGCCCCCTCCTCACTATGCGCCACTGTTCTGTTTTCCCTCTTTTGAAAGTAAGGGCTCCGCCACGCTTGCATGCCACTGCCCGACTTCCCTTAGGCAGCTCTCTTCCAAATGTGACCTCAGACAGTAAGTGAGCGCAGCAGTTGGAAGAAGTAAAAAAGCCCCCGCGGAGCGCGACAACGGTGTCTGAGGTCAGTATAAATTTTTTATGGCTACATAAAAGCTTTAAAGGGTTGTCCAACGCTGTTTCACAGAGTCAAAAAAAAGCTTTAGATTAATACTTTTCTTCTGGGGGCAGGGTGTTTGTGATTCTTTAGCATGATTAGCTATCAGTCCCTATTCACAGCTTTTCTAATAGCATGATTGAGGCGGAGATGTTTCTATAGTGCAGAGAGTCAACAGTAATTAATCTCCTTTGTTGTTAGAGATAAACACTCTGTTCTAATCTGCCGCCCATCCTAGTGACTCACTCCTTGCTGTTGATCTTGAATGCAGGCAGACGGTAACAAAGAAACCTGTGCCCACTAGAACAGTAAAATCTTCTAATGATAGTTTTGTCAAACCCTTTTGGAAAAAAGTTAAGTTCCAGTCGAACTCTCGTTTTTTTGAAAAAAACATTTTTTGTTCACTCGAGTGAATTTTCCCGAGTTCCCACGGCGTTAAACACGCCTTTTTTAATGTTGTTGTGGCTTTCTGCATTTTGGTGGCCATCCAATCAGTGCAGAAACAAGAGAAGTGTCAGAAAAATCATCGTGAGGTGTACGGTCTATTTGCTGTAAAATTTACTGACCCTGTGTTTCATGTAATGCGTTCTGAATGCCGTTTCAGCCCCCCCCCCTGTTTGTATAAACGCTCTCGTCTTCCTCTTGCTGCAGGGTCAAAATTTGTTTATTAGGGATTTTAGAAGGAAAAGTGCTCTTTAGGGTTAGTTAGGTATTAGTTGGGGGGGGGGGTTGCAACAAGCTTAGGGAATCAAGACTTAGATAGCATTTTTCTCCATAGAGCAATAGTTATGGAGTTTGGTATTGTGGGTGCATCTTTCCCACACCCAGAAGTGTTTTTTGGAGACATTTGCGCTCCATAACGCCTAACTCTCTTCATGGATATATTTTAGGGTGCTTGGTTTGCTAAATCATCTCAGTGCCAAAAAGTTCAGTTTTTGCGGGATTGGGGGTGAAATATTTTTTTAAACACCGTCTCCCAAATTTTCCTATAGAAAGAAATATATTCTAAATGTGGTTGGTTGGGGAAAACTTATGAGTAGGAAAAGTTCATTTTTGCAGTGTTGGGGGCTAGTAATTGTTTAAACCAAACCCTTTTCAAATTCCTTAAAGGAAATGCCTCCCCCTGTCCCTTCCCCTAAAAGTACTAGGAACTGTTTCTGACCCCCATGTTTCCTTTGGCTGTTCTTGTGCCACCAAAAGGGATTTCCATTAATCTAGTCGGGGGAACCTCCAGTTTCTATTGGCATGTTCTCGCTGTCCCAAAAGGGACTGCCGTTTTAAAACTGTCGAAAAGGACCCCCATGTTTCCCTTGGCATGTTCTCGCTGTCACCCAAAGGGACTGCCCTCTAATCTAGTCAAATGGGAAATCCTGTTATCACTGGCAGTTTCCACTGCACCAATGGTATGCGTCAAATTGTCCGCCTGCAGAGGGTAAATTCAAGTTTTGGGGGCCCTGTTGCAAAAAGTGAAAACACTTTTAATCACTTTTCTAAATATATGGATTTTCAAAAATGAAGCCTGTGGAGAGTTACACATTGTCAATTCCCCTTTGTTTCCTGAAATTTACATTGAACGCCAGGACACGGGGAAAGGGGTGATTTCCCCGCTTGCGGGGTTTTATTTTATCTGATGACAGGGAACATGAAGGACCTTGCAAGGGGGGTGGGGAGAAAAGTGCAGTGTATGGGCTGTTGCGTTAGAGAATCCACTGGTTGTAATGTAAATTTTTTTGAGTAAACTTTGCAGTGCTCCCTTTCCCCGCTCTTGCTCACCCCTTTTCCCCCTCCCCCCGGGCTCAGATGCTTTGTTTTTTTTCTTCATGGCAGATAAGAGGTAAGGAAATCACTTCGTGGCAAAAACCCCTTTAAAGTCTTTTTTTTTCGAATTGGAGGGTTTTGAAACTTAGTGTTAATTTTTTACTTTTCAAAAGAATTTGCCCAAAATAGATTTTTCTTTAGGGACCGTCCAGTTCTGAGTGCCCTTTGAGGGAAT